>SJYC01086592.1:0-15619 GCA_006408675.1 Madoqua kirkii | reverse complement strand
GAAAGCAAGAGTTAGAACTGGACATGGAACAACAGACTGGTTCCAAATAGGAAAAGGAGTATGTCAAGGCTGTATATTGTCACCCTGCTTATTTAACTTCTATGCAGAGTACATCATGAGAAACGATGATGGACTGGACTGGACTGGAAGAAGCACAAGCTGGAGTCAAGACTGCCGGGAGAAATATCAATAACCTCATGTATGCAGATGATACCACCCTTACAGCAGAAAGTGAAGAGGAACTAAAAAGCCTCTTGATGAGAGTGAAAGAGGAGAGTAAAAAAGTTGGCTTAAAGCTCAACATTCAGAAAACAAAGATATGGCATCTGGTCCCATCACTTCATGGGAAATAGATGAGGAAACAGTGGAAACAGTGTCAGACTTTTCTTGGGGCTCCCAAATCACTGCAGATGGTGACTGCAGCCATGAAATTAAAAGACACTTACTCCTTGGAAGAAAAGCTATGACCAACCTAGATAGCATATTCAAAAGCAGAGACATTACTTTGCCGACTAAGGTCCGTCTAGTCAAGGCTATGGTTTTTCCAGTAGTCATGTATGGATGTGAGAGTTGGACTGTGAAGAAGGCTGAGTGCCAAAGAACTGATGCTTTTGAAGTGTGGTGTTGGAGAAGACTCTTGAGAGTCCCTTGGAGTGCAAGGAGATCCAACCAGTCCATTCTGAAGGAGATCAGCCCTGGGATTTCTTTGGAAGGAATGATGCTGAAGCTGCAACTCCAGTACTTTGGCCACCTCATGAGAAGGGTTGACTCATTGGAAAAGACTTTGATGCTGGGAGGGATTTGGGGCAGGAGGAGAAAGGGACGACTGAGGATGAGATGGCTGGATGGCATCCCGGACTTGATGGACCTGAGTCTGAGTGAACTTTGGGAGTTGGTGATGGACAGGGAGGCCTGGCTGCGATTCATGGGTTCAAAAAGAGTCGGACACGACTGAAATGAACTGAACTTACATCCAATTTACCTATGTTGTTCTCTTTTTCCTTAGCTTTTGGTGTCTTCCCTAAGAAACCATTGTTTTATCCAGGGTTAAAAATATTTATTCCTTAATTTTCTAATTAGAGTTTTATACTTTTTATCTATAAATTTAGTTCTGGATTCATTTTAATTTGAATGCTGTACATGGTGTGGGGTAGGAATCTAACTTAATCTTCTGAATGTGAATAGCCAGTAGTCCCAGTATGCACAATTGATTGACAAAGGTGCAAAAGCAATTCAATGGAAGAAAATTAGCCTTTTCAGCAAATGGCAAATGAACATTGACAGGCAAAAACAAAACAGGGAAAAAAAAACAACCCTCAATGTAAACTTCACCCCTTAAGCAAAAATGAACTCAAAATTGATCATAGAGCAAAACGAAAATGCTGCAACTAGAAAACATGTAGAGGAAAACACTAGAGGGTAAGGTCAGTGTAAATTGAATTTTTATAGCTACTGACATATTTCCCTCTGGAGAAGCAAGTAGAACTTTTAGAATGAGTCATGGGTGCATTTATATTTTCCCATCCCCTTTCTTTGAACTTGTCTTTCACAGGATCATGCTGATATTGAGTGGAAGTTTGCAAGGACAAAGCTCTGGATGAGTTACTTTGATGAAGGTGGCACCTTGCCACCTCCTTTCAACATTATCCCCAGCCCCAAGTCATTTCTATACCTTGGCAACTGGTTCAACAACACCTTCTGCCCTAAAAGAGACCCTGATGGTAGACGGAGAAGGCACAACTTGAGAAGCTTCACAGTAAGGCCTTAAAAATTGTCTCTTTGTAAAAGCAACTGTTTTCTCCTTTCCCTCCTTTGCGGCATTCCCTATCTTGAACATCATAAAACTACTGCAACCTACAGATGCTTTGGGGGTTTGTCAAGGAGCAGTTCCTGTGTCATGTTTCCATCCTAATATTTAGAAATATATTTGAGTGGATGGGCTGCTGGGACACTGCTGATGTAAGCTTTCTGTCCATTTTCAATGACAGGAACGCCATGCTGACAGCCTGATACAGAACCAGCATTACCAGGTAAAGCTTCTTTATATGAACGAAGCACAGTAATTCTTGTTCAGTTGTCTGACCTTGGATAAGTCAGTTACCCTCCCTGAGCCTCAGTTTCTTCATCTGTAAAATAGGGATGGTTAAACTTAACTGAAAGTGTAGTTGTGAGAATTGATTGGTGAGTATGTATATATTTGTGTGTGCATGTGTGTCCTGGCAGTGCCTGACATATTGTACTAAGTGGTGGCTATCATCATCACCGTTACTAACATAAAGTTGAGTGACTATGTGTATACCATTCCCAGGAGGCTAAAAAAGGCCATCCCTGTAAAGGAGAAGAATATATTGACTTTAATAAAAAATATCTTGATTATGTAATTATTGGACATCAAAATCAGCAGATTTTGTGACATTGAAGAATGACTTTTTCAACTTTATAAAAGCAAGAAAAACTCTCATCTTACTAGGAGGGTTAAAGACCATTCAAGGATTACTCTACTCTGATTATTCTATTAATTTGAATCATATTTACCTTATGCCTGGGTGGAAAATTTTTCTTTTGGGAATTTTATCTCACTAGCCCACTCTGCCACCAAATTTGGACACATAGAAATTCTTCACTTAGCCAGTGGACTTAACTGGGGGTTTTGTAGAAAATGGTTGGATCCTGCGAGAATTTTCCATTGCAAAGACAGTCTAGGTATATTTTTTTTCTTGTATATGTTCCTTATGGTACTAAGGGTCCAAGAAGGAAACGGAATGCCTTTTCATGTTTTTGTTTAAATCCAGGAAGTTATCAGGAATTTAGTCAAAAGATATGTGGCAGCTATGATAAGAAATTCCAAAACAAATGAGGGACTAACAGAAGAAAATTTTAAGGTAATTTGGTCATAAAGTGGTTTAATTTCTCATTTCACATTTCTTAAGCATCATTTAATCTTCACAGTATTTGAAGTTTCTGGTGATGGAATTTCAACTGCCTATAATACAGTAAAACCAGTTACAGTTCTTCCAATAGATGAAAAGATTTTACCAATGTTTGTCTCACCACCACAGTCAGCTTTATGAATAATAAAAATACAGTCTTTTAACAGTCTGAGTGTTTCTCAGTCTAGGAATTGAATGCTTTACACGATGTGGCAAGGATCTGTGAGATTTAAAGGTCTTTACTTAAAAGATATGATAAAGACAAAAAAATCTATTATTAAGACAACATTTATGGTATCCTACCATTACACATTTTTGCTTGTCACACTGGAATGCTATCGGCATCTAGTGAGTAGAGACCAGGTTGTTGCTAAAAATCCTACAATGCACAGGACAGATCCCTTTAACAAAGAATTGCCACACTCAACATGTCAATGGGTTGGGAAACCCTATCCTAGAACACATATACATTTTCTAAGGAATACATGAAGGCTGTTATCCTAATCTACATATAACTCACCAGCTGAGGGCCTGCTGCTACATGCCAAACACTCTGCCAGGTAGTTGGAACACAGTGATGAGCAAGATAGAAGCAGCCCCTGCTCTCCCATGGAGTGACACACAGTAATAGAGGGTGATGAATGATGCAATACCCTAAGAAGAGCAACACAAGGTACTGGGGAGACAGAAATGGGGGGGGACACCCACCTGGGACTTGGGGATTTGAGCTAGATTTTTCAGAGAAAGCCGTATTCAAGCTGAGGTCTAAAGGAGGAGCTAGTTAGGTAGAAGAGTGTTCCAGAGAGAACAGTACATGCAGAGACTCAGAGGCAAGAGAGAATATGTTCATACAGGTGGACAGTGGCGAGCCTGGGGAAAAGTAGAAAGATATGATACAGGAGAGATGAACACATACCAGGCCTTGAAAAACCTTGTAGTCTGTGGCATGACATTTTTCCTTTTTCAAAAGGTCAGTGATAAGTTACTAAAAAGTGTCAAGCAAAAGAATTAAATAATTGGATGTAAGATTTTCAAAGATGGTTTTTAAAAGAGCAATCTAGTATCTAAGAGCCAGTGAGAGACAGAAGACATTTCATGGGACTTGGATAAACAGGGTCCCCTGTCCCAAAATGGGGCTTCCCAGGTAGCTCAATGGTAAAGAATTGGCCTGCAGTGTAGGAGATGTGGGTTTGACCCCTGGGTTGGGAAGATCCTCTGGAAGAAATGCAACCAACTCCAGTATTCTTGCCTGGGAAATCCCATGGACAGAGGAACCTGGCTGGTTACAGGCCATGGGATCACAGAGTCAGACACAACTGAGCGACTTGAGCACTAGTCTCAAAACAGCAGTCTCATCACCTGACATTCCACTTCCCTAGTTTTATTCCTGAGTCCTAAAGCTTTTCCTCTTCTGTATCTTTCTCTATGCAGATGTCGATGAGAGCCAATACCCTATTCTAATATCATCATCATTGGTTAACATTTCAGTCTGTTGGTATACTCCTGATAGGGAGGTTCTGAAATCAACTTTACCAATTGCACATTTTTTTTCCAATGGCCAGCCCTGCCCACAGATTTGTTACTATGTTTCTCTTGTGGTGGAATAATTTGAGATGTTTCTAGTAGTTCATATACCTTGTGATTTGCTATGAGAAAAACCTGGAACGTTCCGAAGCTTCTTAACATAATGTGTCTTCTCTCTTGCCCTAGGAATTAAAGCAGGATATCTCCAGCTTTCGATATGAAGTGCTTGACCTCTTGGGAAACAGGAAGCATCAAAGGAGAAGCTTTTCCACTAGCAGCACTGAACTCTCGCAGAGGGATGATACCAACGATGGCAGTGGTGGGGCTCGGGCCAAATCCAAGAGTGTCTCTTTCAGTGTAGGCTGCAAGAAAAAAGCTGCCATGGGCCACCTCTCATCAGGACTATGCCAAGAGTTGGTGGTGCCCAAGGCAAGTCAAAAGCTGAGTCATCAAGCAAACGGTCCTTCATGGGTCCCTCTCTCAAGAAACTGGGTCTCCTATTCTCCAAGTTTAACGGTCATATGTCCGAACCCAGTTCGGAGCCAATGTACACCATCTCTGATGGAATTGTTCAGCCACACTATATGTGGCAGGACATCAGATATTCTCAGATGGAGAAAGGGAAAGCAGAGGCCTGTTCTCAAAGTGAAATTAACCTCAGTGAGGTAGAATTAGGTGAAGCCCGGGGCACTGCTCAGAGCACTGAATGCCCTCTAGCCTGTTCCAGCTCTCTTCACTGCGTATCCAGCATCTGTTCCTCAAATTCTAAACTTTTAGACTCCTCAGAGGATGTATTTGAAACGTGGGGAGAGGCTTGTGACCTGCTCATGCACAAATGGGGTGATGGACAGGAAGAACAAGTTACAACTCGGCTCTAAGTCAAGCCGTTATCACGTGTCCTGGAACTCAGAAAATTTCTCTATTCTTTGCTCTCAGAGGTGACATAGAATATGATTCCCTCACTGCCCCCCCACCACTAGACAGGAGAGTGAAACTCCTATTGCTTTCACCATCTTTTATAGCTACAATCATTTTTTTGTTCTTGTTATTAGTATTACTATTATTTGCCTTTTTATACCTATAAAACACTAAGTCCATTTCATAACCAACTGAAGGGGTATTTGCCCCTAATCAGCAGAGGTGCAGTCAGGTGCTTAACCCTTTGGCTTTGCTTTTCTTACCCTTGCTTCCTTGAAGCTTCAGGTGCCACTTTGCTACTGTCGCTGCCGCACAGATTCCTGACCTTCCTTGGGATCTCACACCATTTCCCCACAGGGCTGAGGGCTGTGCTCAGCAGTCCCCACCAGCTATCAGATGAGGCAAACTCACCTGCCTGTGTTTGTTGCCCTTCAGTGCTCCACGCTGCCCATTCTGGTTCAATGAACAGCATCAAAGGGAGACTGAATAGACTCCAAAGAATTGTCAGCTCGTGGTTTCTAGGTATAACTGGCTTTTGTGTTTTTGTTTTTAAACACTACAACTTCTCCTTATTGTGGGGGCTGTTGAGTTTGTTTCTTAAAGACTTGTGAGTTTCCTAATGTATGCCAGTGACTATTTACCCCCATAGTATATGTCACATCTAATAAGTTAGTGAATTCCTTTCCTGTGTTTGTGTATTTCAGTTATCTTACTACATCTTAAAATTTGACAGTATCAAGATTAGTATTTAGGATGTAGACTCTTTTTAAAAACTTTTCCTGCACTCTAACCAATAGTCACTACATCTCATACATTGGTAAGAAAAAATAATTAGCTGGCATATTTATAGGATTCTATCTACTGTTGATAGTTTTAATCATTATTGCTATCAAAAGTATTTCTAAGATAAAAACCTGAATTTGAAAATATTTTATCAGAAAAATGACATCTTGCTGAGTCAGAATCTGAAAACAACTTCATTTTAATTAATTGCTCTCTGATAAAACAAGAACAACAAAACAATTTTAGGTCTAGTTAATTTGATTCAAGTTGTAGTTATGTGCTCAGTGGAGACAGTGGAATTGCATGTGTAAACTGATGTTAAATATATAACATAACAACCCTAGAGAATTCATGGAACTACAAACATGATCCAAATTCTACTGTCTTTAAAGAAAACTGCATTATACACCAAAACAAATTATTTTCTACAGCTTAAGAGTACCTCATCAGACAACATAGGTGAAGGTTAAAAAAATGAAGCCCATAATGGTCATCATGTTAGACCTGGTAACCAGTGACTGAGTACCTGCTAAACAAGGGTGGTTCTTACCAACATTAGCACAAAGGTATCCCCAACTTACACTCTTCACACATGACCTAAAATAGCTCAAGGTCTAAGTCCTGGTGATTAAATTAACACATAGCTCAAAAACATAAGAAACTTAATTAGTTGTCACCCTGTTTTTGTAAAGGTCAACAGTAATAGGAACCATTTAAATTTATGTGTATACTTTCTGGCAAAATATAGTGAAATGCAGCATTCTCAGTGCAAATATGCCGCCAAAATGGTTTTTGACACTGTAGTTTCCATTATTTGAACTGATTCCCATCCTAGCCCTAGCTCCAGTAACTGACAAAATATTCTACAGGGAAAAGACACAAACTGGGGATAAGGGGGAAACAAGAGGAGGTGTTGAGGAACAAAGCTCAGATCCAGGAAAAAGTGACCAAGAGAACAAGCTGCATCGAGATCCATCTGGCAAGAGATTATCACAAAATAATTCCTTGATCATACCTGAAGTGATCATTTACTCAAACCTCCTGCTTCTCTAAGTGGGACTATTCTAAGTGGCCCTGACATCAGTAACAGGTTACCTTCCAGAAGGAAGTTTTCTCAAGTTACAGATTCAACTTTCCCAGTTTCCAAATTCACTTTGAATAATAAATAGCACCTAGGCTACATTTCTTTTCATATTGATGGCACCAGAAACCAATAGAGGGCCCTATTTCATCTCTCTTACAAATGCATGTATTATGATAACCTAGGCTTAAGTGATCCAGCAGTTATTTTATCAATTTGTCAGAAAATAAGGATAGCCAGGGATAGAGCCATGGTGCAAAATACAGTCTTCTCTCAGTTATGTGCCAAAAAGAGAATATGTATAAGTCATAATAGCAATCTCTACTACTGAAAGAAACCAGTGTCATATTTAATTCCTTTTCAGATCGTCTCAGGGTTATTGTCTTTATGACGTAGGCTTAAGATTTCACCAGCTATGCTGAGGTCTAGCTATGTTGGGGATTGAAGCCAGTTAGCTGTTAAAGGTAATCAGTTATTGCCCTAATGTCTATGATGGTGACACCAACATTTTAAACAACTCTAATTCCAGTAGAAAGTAGGAAAGGAAAGAGACTTGTGTTAACTCTGGATCAGCCACTATCAAGAAAGACATTTCAAATCAAATGTTTAACTATGTTCTCTGACCCCAGAGAAGGTATAAGTCAACTTGAAGTAAATTTATAAACATAAAAGTTAGAAGTAAAAGAGAACCTTAGTGGGGATCCGTTCAATTCTAAATTTCTTATTTTACAAATAGAAAAAAATGAGGCCCAGAAAATGATAACAACTTGCTCAAGGTCAGAAAGCCAGTCAACAAACAAAGCCAACTCTTCTAGATCATAGAAACAAACATTTACTATTAAGCATATATATACAAAGGAGATGTGGAAATGGATTGGCCACTGTACCTTTTCATTCATTTGCCCAAAATGCCATGAACTCCATAATTTAAGACTGACATATTTATATGTAAAGTTAAAAATGTACTCCAAAGTCAAATACAATAATAAATGATTCAAGAATCACTTTTTGTGTAAGTATACCATGGTTCACCTCCACAACAGGTGAATTTCTTATCATTTATGGACACCTATATTTGATTTCATCATAATTATATTAATATCTTCTTCATAATAATGCACTCCAGCAATCTTGCCTGGAAAATCCCATGGATGGAGGATCCTGTTAGGCTACAGTCCATGGGGTGGCAGAGTCAGATAGGACTGAGTGACTTCACTTCACTTCATAATTAGTAAGGGTAAAATTGTTTACAAAGAAAATATCTGAAGTATATTCAAAAATGGCCATTGTTGAAGTAGGTCCTCCACTTACAGCTTTAAATTCAGTGGAGAATAAAGAAAAAGGAATGATTCCAAATTCAAAGTCATTATTTTTGGAAGATGTCAAGTTTTATAGGGATATAAATCTCCAAGTTATACTCCTGTCCATTTATATAGGCATACTGGAAAAGTTTCTGATATTTTTTGCCTCTCATAGTCATTTTTCATTCCACTCTGACCTAATTTAGGGCATTTCAGCTAAGTTCAAAACATCTAAACATTTGTCTGCACTTGATTAAAGACACACACACACACCCCAAACCTTCCCCTCTCCCCCACCATGGCCTTTACCTTCTGACTTAAAATGAGTTGACAGCTTAGCTAGGAAATATAAATCACCATTTGACATTCATTTGCCTTGTGCTGAGACTGAAGGAGCGTTTTAACCAACAGTTTAAGTGGCCCAGATCTTGGTTTGTTCAACCATTAGGAAAAAGTATTTGAAGTGAGTCAGGCATTCTTTCCTATTTAAAAAGTACACAAGAAAAAATATTATTTTGGTAATCACATTTCAAAACAGTGTTAGTAAACAGACTGCTTGTATACACACAGCTAATATAAGCTGATGTAGTTATTTGAATCACTTAAATAACCTTTCTATATATACTTGTCAGCTCCCTTCAACTCCAAACCCTGTGGCTTTGCCTCAAACCTGTGACTGTTTCTTTGACATGCTTTATCTAGATAACTGTTCCAAATACACACTTTGTTGGTGTAGAACTAGTCATTGGGAATCGAGTACCCCATTCAGTGTGAGCACCACTTTAGTACAAAGAAATGTTATTTTTACTGTATTTCCAAAGACCCTTCCCATTGCTTTTTCCAACAGATGTGGGTCATGGCTTGCACTTTTTGGGGGTGTTTGTAAAAGTGAGAACCTTATCTGTGTGCATATGCACACACATATGCAATGAAACTTAATAGCATTTGATTGCTCTGGCTTGGCCCTTCATCACTTTTGGTAATTACTAAATCATTTTGAAGGGAAGGGGACAGGAATAGGCTCAGTGGAAAGAAACTGCCTGAGATGTGAGGAGGAATTGTTAAAATGAACCACCAAGGTAGCATCCACTGTAGTACAGCTGTTCAGACAGCGCTCAGGATTTGGTGTTTCCAGTTTGAAGGAAAACCAAAGCTTGTCAGTCAGAAGAGAGAACCTACCAATAAAAAACAAATATATATATATATATATTTTTTTGAATTAAAGTCTGCATAATTTAGATTTATTATATACTTGAGATATTATTATTCATATGTTGATATGTGGCCTAGGATTTTCATCTATATACTGCATGGCGGTCCAGAGAAGATGCTGGTAGGCGGTTTTGAGAGCTTTAAGAAACTGAATGTTTATTAAGAAACAAAGGAGTTAATTCTGGAATGATACAGGCAGCTGCCCAGGGTGCTCTAGCATTTTTAAGCTCTAGAGTGGATTTGTATGTTATACTTGTTAGTTTATTGGATCTGAGTTGTGGTCTGTTTCTAAAGATATACCATGAGTGTTTGTGGTACTTGAGAGACATATACATATTAAGAATTATTCATGTTTAAATATAAAATCAAGCGGAATGCCCTTATGCCAAAAGCTCATCTGATGCAAAAATGGTGAAAGTTTTGTAGCAACTTCTCCTTACTATCCAAATGAAAGGCAATTTCCATAGTAACAAAAACAGCCTGCAAATTTTGGTCATTGTAATCAACCTTCATCAATCCATGACTATAGCACACATTTGCCCTAACCTCATCCCTCACCCTCAAAAAAAAAATAAAGCCTCCTGACAACTCCAAATGACTTGATAGAACCAAAACAGACTAAATGAAGAAGAAAGGCCTGCAGTGTGAATGCCATTTTCAGCAATGTGCAGGGTATTTTGCTCTTTGACTTTGTCTATGAGTAAGTTCCAGAGCCACCTAACACCCCCGGAGCTGCACTTCAACACAGGCATACACATGAGACATCACTCCTGGAGGCAGTGTGACTTTTATTTTAGCCTATGATAACCAACCATTTGCAAGTACTAGGTTTGGCTATTTTGTCTTGTCCCGCAATGTTCAATATATCCCACAGTACTCACTGGGATTCATCACCTTCTAACCTAGTAACCCTCTTGACAATTCTCTGGTCTTATACAACCCATAAAACTGGCCCTTGGGTGACAGGACAAAAAGGAAGCTTTGGAATTTATGGGGAGTGCTTGAGGTACTTGGTGTGGTAAAGAAATAATAGGAAAAGCTTTCAAAGTAAGGACTAGTATAGATAAGCACTTTAAAATGTAGTGCTAAATCATCACACCGTCATACTTTTTCAATAACCAAACTTAGGCGGCGCTCCTTGATTTTTAAAATATGTAGTTTCTGGATTAAAACATTAACATCATCATTTTCTCCCTTAACACAACCCAGAAGTGCAACAGTATATGCAAACTATCTCTGAAAAAACTAAAAATCTTTTTTCAAATGCTGAGTTACATATATTGAGATTGAATTTCAGATCACAGCACATTCTCACCTTGTGATCACTGTATTCCTAAATTCAACACATCAGACTCATAGTAAAGTTATGTTTTAAGTTGTACAATATCACTGTCTCTTATAAATATGTACATATGACCAATTACCCAAAGAAATGATTTCCCCAAATTTTACTTAAGAAATAAAATTAACTTACCAAAACTCTACAGAAAAGAGAAATAAAAGGTAAAAGTGGGAGAGGGTAGTATGGAAGCTAGATTCTATATCCGATGTCACAGTTTGAAAGTGAAAGTTGCTCAGTTGTGTCTGACTCGAGACTCCCATGGACTATACAGCTTATGGAATTCTCCAGGCCAGAATATTGGAGTGGGTAGCCTTTCCCTTCTCCAGGGGATCTTCCTAACCCAGGGATCAAACCCAGGTCTCCTGCATTGCAGGTGGGTTCTTTACCAGCTGAGTCACAAGGGAAGCCCAACAATAATGGAGTGGGTAGTCTATCCCTTCTCCAGTGGATCTTCCCAACCCAGGAATTGAACTGGGTCTCCTGCATTGCAGGTGAATTCTTTACCAATTGAGCTATCAGGGAAGCCCCTGTCATAGTTTGGCCTCATAATTTAGGATAAACATATAAAGTGAGATTATAAAATGAGACTGGTGTTTTCATAAACATGACAATTAATATGCCCAAATTAACATTGTTCTTCAAAATTCTTCAAAGTAGCCACCTTAAGCTGTACCCATATTCAAATACTGACATTACTCAAACCATCATGGACTCCTGCTTTGGGGAGGATGTTCAAAACACACAATACAATCTCTGAATACTCTCAATGGTAGAAAATCATAATCTTATAAAATTCTAAGAAATAGTCACAACTAATTTTAGATTCATACTTGATAAAAATTTGGACAATTGAGGTTAGTTCTTTTTCTGGTAAAAAATAATTTTCAACTGCTGTCACACAATATGCACTTTGATAGGACAATTATAAAACAACCAGTTTCTTGTGGGGTTTGTGAGGTAACCTGAAACTGTTCTTTGGAATCTAGTTTCTTCTTTATCAACTCTGAGGAATAATTTGTGTACAACTACATGCATCCACTTAAAGTGTACAATTCAGTGAGTCTTCACAGTTGTGTATATCCCTAGAATCATCACCACCAAAATCAAAATACAAAAATTTCCATCAGCTCCAAAAGAATCTAGTTTCAAACATGCTTGGAACAGTGCCAGCCTAACTGAAATAAGTTTATAGCTTTCCAAGGAGGAAACATTAAAGAACACCATGTTTAGATATAGAACCATCGATTTGAGAACAACCTTAATGACTTAAATCTTGAAATATTTGTATTTAAACAGTAAAACACATTCCAATTTGCAATGGCTTATGTTGTAAATAAACTCAGAATTGGCTTCCTAAACCTTATTTGATCCATAAGAAATCATACTTCATAATACAGAGGCTCTGACAGCTAGACTGTTAGCAGGAAGAAAGAGCAGTAAAGAAAAGCCCTAGCCACCACAGAAAATTGAGGGGAGGCTTTTGGATTCAGAAGGTGCTCTAGTAACAGAAATAGAGGGCAGTGCTAAAGGAAGGATGGCAACAGCTAGCTGAAATTTCAGGTCATTTGAAAATCACATGTTCACACTAGGTATTTCCTATATAAAATACAGTCATATTATTTGAAGTACAGGTTCATCCATTTTCGGCCTCATCTTGTAGGACTTCCTTTTACAATATGTATTAAGCAATCGGTTTAAATAACCAAAGCAATGTAGCCTGTGGTCCAATAAGCAGAGTGGTAACTGTGCTTCGTATATACTTGGACAGGAGAAGCAGTCAGAATCCTTGAGTGTCTAGTAGGATTCACTAAAACCAATCACACTAAAATGAGTGTTACGTGAGCTCAAGAGGAAACCTTGAAACCCAAGGGATTAAAACATTAGTCTGTAGTTTTCTTAATGTTAAAGACCATCCAAGAAATTATTAGTCTAAAAACTGTTAACTGTTTAAATTACTCTTCTAACACAGCAAAAGTAAACCCATATGTTCTCTAGTGAAAATATTTTAATTTGTCTGTTTCTTATAACATATAAATGCATACCAGTGGTAGGATTCAAGAAAATATCACTATTTAAACTCCTCACAGGATTCAAGATTTCTCAAAAACAGGTTGAAACTGAGGATCAAGAATTTCTTCCCATTCAAAACAATGAATGTAGTTTGGAGCCAACATTTGAGGAAGATAAAGAATACTTTTAGTAAACACAGGCAGTGTTTAATTAACTTTCTTAGCCTAGTCAGAGGCCCCAATTACACATCACACCACACAGAAAATGTATGCATCAAACAAACTTCAGGTTAAAATTGTATCTCCAGAGCTTAATTATGAAAAGGGAAAATTCCAAATGTGTTTGTGTAAATGGCATTTTGGCTTTACAGACTACTATTTTAAAAGCTAAAAACTTGAGAAAACTATTACTTTTATTTAAATATGTTCTGTAGGAAGTGCAAAGCTGTCATCCTTAAATGTGTTAAAATGTATCTTGTACAATAAAAAGATTTTGTGTGTTTTTAGCTTCAGTATAAACAAAAATAAAGCATTTACTTTTTCCTCTGAAATGTATGGCTGCTCAGATTTAAGGTGTTCTTTTCCTCCCTTTTGCAACATAATCATTTCTAGTCACCTATTGTTAATATGGATTTTACACTATAATTAAACCAGCATACACACTTAAGGGAGACCTTCACCATCCAATACATTTTTTAAAAGTAGATGATTAAGAATAAACAATATTATAACTTTTATACTTCTCATTAAATAAACCTGTGTTAAATACTTAGAAAACTGTAAGCATTCATAAACAACTTTGAGATGATGAATGAAGGGACCAGTACAGCTACAACTTACAATACTGACAAAACTGAGCATCCAAAGAATGATACATGTCATAGAGAACTATTTCAACCTGTGGATCAGTGGAAGAATCATAAATTGAGGTTAATCTGATCATTATTAAGCTCATATAATCTGAGTACATTTGTGTAATATTTTCTGAAGCTATCAGTTGACATTTCTTTTCAAGCTTTTTTTCAGTAGTCATGGACTCTTTAGCAATTAGCTTCCCCCTAATTAACTCAGATTCCTGAAAATTTGTCTTTTATTTTACATAATTAACTTTTAGGCCATCAGAGCACTGGTTAGGATGTCAGACCAGCTTAACGTTCAGTGAAATAATTCACTGCAAGTGCTGACCTAATTATTTTAAGTGTAACTGGGTATATATCATTTATACATTGGTTAGATAAGACAATTAAAAAAAGCAGTAATATATCTGGAAAAGATGTGCAACCACTATATGCAAACTCCAACAACTCAATAACAAAAACACAAACAATTTGAACAATTTCAAAAATAAATATATATGCCAAGTAAAGAAGCACATGGAAAAGTGTTAAACATAATTACAGGGAAATGCAAATTAAAACCATAAGATAACACTTATTACCAATGGCTAAAATCACAAAGACCAATACCACCAAAAGTTGATGAGGATGAAAAACAACTAGAATGCTCATATGTTACTGATGAGAGAACAAAATGGTACAGTCATTTCAGGAAAATGTCCTGCATTTCTGTACTAGTCATATGCATAACTTATGATCCAGTAATTCAAGGAAAAATGAAAACAAATACTCACAAGACGACTTGTACAAAAATGTTCGTAGCAACTTCATTCATATCTAAAAACTGGAAATGGCCCAGGTATCCACCAACAGGAGAATGAATAAATAAACAACGGCTTTTGTGTACAATGAAATGCTGCTCAGCAATAAAAAGAACTATAGACACACACCATGGTGTCATTTCAGGAAAATGTCCTGCATTTCTGTACTAGTCATATGCATAACTTATGATCCAGTAATTCAAGGAAAAATGAAAACAAATACTCACAAGACGACTTGTACAAAAATGTTCGTAGCAACTTCATTCATATCTAAAAACTGGAAATGGCCCAGGTATCCACCAACAGGAGAATGAATAAATAAACAACGGCTTTTGTGTACAATGAAATGCTGCTCAGCAATAAAAAGAACTATAGACACACACCATGGATGAATTCCAAATACCTATGCTAAAGAAGTCTTACACAAAGGACTGCATGCTCTAATTCATTTACATACACTTGAAAAATAAACTATGATAGAAAAATAAAAAAAAACAGTGGTTGCCTAGGGGACTGGGATGGGCGAAGCACTGATTGACTGGGAAGGAGCACGACAGAATTTTCTGGAGTGATGAAAATATTATCTTGATAAAGGCCTGGATTTCACGATGTGTGATTTGTAAAGTTCATTGTATCAAACACTTTAAGATTTGTGCATCTCATCACACATAAACTTTTTTTCTGAAAAGAACCTTGAGAAAAAAAATGAACCTTTAACACATACTAAACTGTAGTTAACAATATGTATGCTTAAATGTTTAGTGGGGAAATGTATTTAAGTCTGCAACTTTCTTTGTAATTATCAAAAAATAGGATTTATAGATGAGTACATAAAAAGGTTAAGTGTAGTAAAATGTTAATT
>SJYC01086588.1:0-21579 GCA_006408675.1 Madoqua kirkii | reverse complement strand
TATTGCTGGGTCGTATGGCAGTTCTCTTTTCAGTTTTTTAAGGAATCTCCACACTGTTCTCCATAGTGGCTGTACTAGTTTACATTCGCCTGCATTTTAAAATTAATGGGAGGGAGTGTGATATACAGTAAAGGACACTGTCTTTGGTAACAGGTTCAAACGCTGAACCTCCATTTTTTATATAACCTCGGGCGATCTTAGCTAACACCGTCATTAAAAGAATTTAAAATTCTTCCCATATATATTGTTGTGAACTTTATCAAATAACACGTACAAAGTACCTAGAAATGTAGCTAGCACGTGGTAGGAAAATAAATGTTCACTTAATTATATGTTAACTGAACTCTTGGGCAATTGAACTTGCATAGCAATCCTACCCTATTTGGACTTCCCTGGTGGCTCAGACTATAACGAATCCACCTGCAGTGCGGGAGACATGGGTTCAGTCCCTGGGCTGGGAAGATCCCCTGGAGGAGGACATGGAAACCCACCCCAGTATTCTTGCCTGGAGAATCCATATAACAGAGGAGCCTGGCAGGCTACAGTCTATGGTATTGCAGAGAGTCAGACACAACTGAGCAACTAAGCACAGCACAGCACCTATCCTATTCACTAAGGTGAGTGGATATCTTTTAAATTCTTGTGAATAAATTCATAGAAATCATATGGTCAAGGTGGGTATGGGTGTGTTAGTCACTCAGTTAGGTCAGACTCTTTGTGACCCCAAGGACTGTATTCCACCAGGCTCCTCTGTCCATGGAATTCTCCAGTCAAGAATACTGGAGTGGGTAGCCAATGTCTTTGCCAGAGGATCCTCCCAACCCAGGGATCAAACCCAGGTCTGCTGCATTGTAGGTGGATTATTTACCATCTGAACCACCAGGGAAGCACTGATCAAAG
The DNA here is from genome assembly GCA_006408675.1 of Madoqua kirkii. Classification (NCBI taxonomy): domain Eukaryota; kingdom Metazoa; phylum Chordata; class Mammalia; order Artiodactyla; family Bovidae; genus Madoqua; species Madoqua kirkii. Next base: position 20,679 of record SJYC01086588.1, on the reverse strand, counting down.
CACCATGATCTAAATGTTCTTACTGAATGGAAGGAAGGTGGTGGGAAGGTGAAGTCACTCAGTCGTGTCCGACTCTTGTGACCCCGTGGACTGTAGCCTACCAGGCTTCTCCATCCACGGGATTCTCCAGGCAAGAATACTGGAGTGGGTTACCATTCCCTTTTCCAGGGGGTCTTCCCGACCTATGGATCAAACCCCCACATTGGAGGCAGATGCTTTAACCTCTGAGCCACTGGGGAACCCCTACTGAATGGAAATACTGTTCAAATATAATTCAATGATGGGCATATTATTTAACTGAAGCTCAATCAGTGTGGAATCTTATCATTGCTGGGTACAATGTCATGTGCATAAGTGAGCACTTAATGATAGAGGAAGACAATGACAACCAGTCAAAGCTTCTCTGTCAGTGAGAGTAATGTCTTTCTGGGAGCAAACCAGGCAAGGGGAATTAAAGCATCCAAAGGCACCAGGTATTCCCTTAAGAAGTGCATGGACATTTGGGCCCCTTGTAGTCTTTGCTTTATTCTATCATGTTAATATGTGATCACAAATATTGAGATGGGCAGGCTGGCACAGAGAAACTGAAACCAAGTTGGCTTATGAAATTGACAGATGTCTCATGTACCACTAAGTGTCCTCATGGGTTTGAGAATCCATTCTGTCCATATCAGGATGGTTCTCTGCACTCCATTTCATTTCCCCAGTCCCTGTAGTGGTACTGGTATGGATTATATGGCCCAAAGAAAACTTCCACTGATAGTTTGGGATCAGTGGATAGAAGAGATTACAAACAGAGCTTCACTCCTGCCAGAGAAGAAATTCTGCCCATGAAGTTTTTATAATCCTTTTGAAGCCTGTGCCAAGGCTTGTGAGTATACCTAAACAAAACAAAACAAAACAAAACAAACAAACAAACAAAAACCCTACATGGCTCTCATAGACTTCAAGGAGAAAAGAAACTATTAATGACTTTATAGTTTCTGGGATCATATTTCATCTTGGGAGGCTCAGCTCTTGTCCTTCTCTTTTGCATAGACAAGTGTCATTTTCAGGCCAGATCTCAAGTGCTCCCCCTTCTGACCACTCTAATTCTCCTCAACCAACCACCCTTGTCCTCACTAATTGCCTTAACCATTGCTTGTCTGTATTTTGCATACTGAGTGTGGTCTGTACACATGGAGTCTTGTGCTATAGGCTGTCTGTGGGCAATAGCCAGAACTTACAGTCCATTTTACAGAGTACATAAATCTCAGTAAATATTTTGGTATGGAGCAAATATTTACTTAAACATACACTGCCATTATCTAAACGTTCATTTGAAGAATCTGGTCTCAAAAGATTGAATGTGGCTTTATTCTTCTCCTGCTCAATGTTAAAGTCATTATCCTTCTTCAAAATGGATCCATATGGAAGTCTCCTAAAAGATGGCAAAAAGGAGTCTACAAAGTATTCTAGTGCCTTACGTCTTTTCGAGATACGAGCATTAAAATTACTCTTTTCATCTTCAGAATGTCGCTTAGGACACACTTGTGGTCTTAGTTTATGTGAAAATTTATTCTCTCAGTCAGGAAGCATTTAATCACCATCAGATAGGAGTACTTTGCTTTTGGGAGTGATGTTATTCATACCTTGATCCCATCTGACTGGCAACATCCCTGGCACATAGTAAGCACTCTGACATTTTCTGTCAGTGAATTTCTACTTTGTTTTTATGCTTTGTACATTATGAAGTATTTTCTCTTAGCCTGCAGGATAATCAAATTATACCTGAATATTAAAACCAAGCACAGATTAAGTGTCTACAATAAGGAGCTTTCTTTGAATCTTTTTTTTTGAATATTATATTCTTGTAAGTTGCCTCCCTGGTTTTATGTTTAAAATCTGACTCACAGATTTTTCTCCTCATTTGACCTGACTCCCTTAAGCCCATAAATCCTGCTTTTAATAATTGCCTTCTGGGGAACAGCCCTACATTTTCCCCAAAGCTTCTCTTCTCCAAACAGTATCAGTTATCTTGTTTTCAGAGAAGGGCAATATGTTCAGTCTTATGAAAAGAAATATATTATAAGGAAAGGTCTAGGGAATGACAGAGCACGGGTCCCTGAAAGTAATAGAGTAGGATTCTGGTGCTGAGCTTCTCCAGAGTGATTAAAAGAACATTAGAAAGAAACTCTAGAAAGAAAATGCATGCCTGACTTTTCCCTGTTAGCAACAGAGATGGGAGTTTTCAATTTCTGAATTATTAACCAGATTTGCTTTTTCTTTTCTTTTTTTCTTAAGATGTGAAGTTTCCCACATTTATAAATTTTTTATAAATACACTTCCCCACTTTTCTTTTTCAGGGCTTTTTAAATTCTCAAAAAAGAAAAAAAAATCTGACCTCATTATGACCTTTAATCTAAATAAAATCTGGCTGGAAGGTGGAATTATTCTAAAAGAAAGAAATGAGTTAATAGTAACATTGACTGTAATTTTCCAGTCCTTTAACTTAAACTGACTTGATTTAAATACTCCTCTGGCACAAGGTACCCAATAGTAGCAGAGAAACCATGAGAACTCATTCAGCAACATTCTCATAACTTTAAGCACACAGCTGACACAGCAACTGGAGTTCTGTTGTTGGTATTACCACTGGATTACCACTGGATTTCACTGGATTAAGCCAATGAAAGCCAAAGTTAATTTTTCCAAAAGAAGCGAGGATACAAAATGATATAGAGATATGCGGTCATCAATGATATTCAAACAATCATCAAAGAAAAGAGATGAGAAGGTACAGTCTGTGGCAAAAAAAAAAAAAAAAAGACCTATCAATATTCTTCACAGTGCTACCATCTTCAAAAATGGTGGCTATTTCCATGAAATATTCCACATTGGGTTTGACCTTTACTCTTCCAGAAATCACGTGATTAGAAAGGTTGCCATGAATGCTCACTTAAGAGTTTAGAAATCTGTAAAACCAGGGAAAATGATTCATATTAACTTGTCTCACTTCCATTTATTTATTCACTTATCTACTGGTTCATTTCAGCAAACTTTATTGGGTACTCTTTTTTTTCTCCTTTCTGTTTCTATAAATGAGATGAAAATAATCTTTAAGAAAGGTTAAGGTTCCAGGATTGTCTTTTTCCTTTTCTTCTGTTGTTCCTTTATAAGGCTATGCTCAGACTAAGAAGCCAGTAAAAAGCCAGGAAAACAAAATTCTGGCCCTCCCCAGGGCAAAGTAGAGTGCTATGCCTGACATTCTACTCTTAAACATAGTTATCTACATTAGTGCAAGACACAGGCAGAACTAAATGTTGAAATATGAGGGTACCATTTATATCTTTGATTTAAATTCTCAGGTCTGGTCAAGCATGTATCAAAATGACCTATTCCTCATTCTCTCTGTGATATAAAGTCTCAGTTTGAGCACACAGTCTTTGACAGACGCTAAAAGTTTTAGTGGAATTTCACATAGTGGTGGTGATTGGGTATATACAGCAAAGCTTCATTTATTTAGCACTTTCATACAAACAGAATTCTGAGAAACTGAAATTTACACAGATGAGGAAATCCTTTTTCTTTTTACCTTTGATTCCTTTACCTTTTACTTTGTGTTTTGATGAAAATATTTTTAAATTTTATTATGCTCTTGTCTTATTTCTTAAGCAATGCACAATGAGCATAACCATATCTTATTGCTAATTCTCATAATAAGCAACTTAATTACTGCTCAATGCCATAATGCACTTTGAATGTCTTTCCCCTATGCTACTCATTATTATAGCATCTGCAGTCAGCAGTATTTCCCTTCCCTTTTGCTCCTTTGGCTGACACATAAGACAGCTCATGGTTAGAATTATCTGTAAAATAAGGATAAATATATTCTGAGAGATCATCTTCAAGTCTGTCACTCTAGTGAAGCGTAAAACCCATAAGGTATAGCAGTCTCTTTGGCCTTTCTAGCTCTTATAATCACATCAGTTGAGACATAAATGCACCCTTTTCCCAAGGATTTAGATTGCAGTTTGCATATTTGAATCTTAAACTTAATTATTCTCTTCCTGGGAGATAAGATGACAGAGCAAGAAGATGTGAGCTCACTTTTTCTCATGCAAACAACTAAATTACAACTACTGAAAAAAACATAGACAAAAAACATGGGGACCTGCCAAAAAAGATATCCTGCGTGCAAAAATGAAGAAGCCACAACAGGGTGATAGAAAAGGTGTGACTGTGATCAAATCATACCCCATACTGTGTAGGTGATCTACAATCCGGAAAATAATTATGCCACAGAAGCTTTCTTACAGGAATGAAAATTCTGAGTCTGGCAATGGGAGGAGGAGCCCTGAGAGAATCTATCTTTGAAGGCCACTGGAGTTTGACCATAGGAATTCCACAAGACTAGGGGAAACAAACACTCTACTCTTAGAGGGCACACACAGGGTCTTGTGTGCACCAGGACCCAGGAAAAAAAATCAGTGCCCTCGTAAGAGACTGCACCAGACTTATCTGCTAGTATTGGAGGGTATCCTATGGAGATGGGGGGTGGGGCACGGCTAGTGACTGTAGCTTATTGCAAGGACAAAAACACTGTGGCAGTACTTCTGGGGAGTACTCACTGGCAAGAGCCCTCTTGGAGGTCACCATTTTCTTACCAAGACCTGGCCTTACTCTATAGCCTGTAGGCGCCAATGCTGGCACTTCAAGCCAAACAACCAGCAAGGCAGGAACACAGTCCCCCACCCCCCCATCAGCAGGTAAGCTTTTTAAGGTTTTCCTGAGCATAGCTCTGCTCACTGGAGAGACAAGACATTTCTCCACCTAGCAGCGGGCAAGAACTAATCCCTCAACTAGGAAGTGTGCACAATTCTCTTAGTCTCATCCACCAGGGGACCAACAGAAGAAACAAGAACCACAACCTGTAGCCTGCAGAATGGAAACCACAATCACAAAAAGTTAGACAAAATGACATAGCAGAGAAATATGTCTCAGATGAAGGAACAAGATAAAACCTCAGAAGAACAGCTAAGTGAAGTAGAGAAAGGCAATCTACCTGAAACAGAGTTTAGAGTAGTAATAGTAAAGATGATCCAAGGCCTATGAAAAAGAATGGAAGTACTGACTGAGAAGATGCAGAAATGTTAACAAAGAGCTAGAAGATATAAAGAACAAACAGATATAAACAATACAATAACAGAAATGAAAAATACACTATAGTCATCCAAGAAGGAAAAGAGAGAAAAGACCTGAGAAAATATTTGAAGAGAAAATAGCTGAAAACTTCCCTAATGTGGGGACAGGAAACAATCACTTAATTCCAAGAAGCACAGAGAGTCCTAGGCAAGATTAACCCAAGGAAGAATGTACTGAGACACATAGTAATCAAACTGACAAAAGTTAAACACAGAGAAAAACATTAAAAGCAACAAATAGTATACAAAGGAATTCCGATAAAGTTATCAGCCAATTTCTCAGCAGAAAATCTATAGGCCAGAAGGGAGTGGCACAATATATTTAAGTGAAGAAAGGTAAGTGCCTACAAACAAGAATACTTTCCCCAGCAGGGCTCACATTCAGATTTGATCAAGAAATTGAAAAAACGAAACTGTACAGACAAGCAAAGACTAAGAGAACACAGCATCATCATACCAGCTTTGAAACAAATGCTAAAGGAATTTCTCAAGGTGGAAAAGAAAAGAGCACAGTTAGAGATAAGAAAGTTACAAATGGAAAAGCTGACTGGTAAAGGCAAACATACATTAAAGGTAGGAAATCATCTGCACACAAATGATATCAGAACCAGCAATGGCGAGAAGAGGAGAGCACAAATGCAGGATATTGGAGATGTATTTGAAATTAAAAGACCAGCAACTTAAAACAATCTTATTTATATATACACTGTTTTATTAAAGCCTCACACTAATTGCAAACTGTTAAATCTACAATAGATACACACACACACACAAAGAAAAGGGAATCTAAACACAACACTGAAGCTGATCATCAAGTCACAAGAGAACAAGAGTAAAGGGAAGAAAAACACCTACAAAAACAAATCCAAAACCACGAACAAAACAGCAAGAACATACATATCAGAAGAGAACATAGGCAAAACACTCTCCGACATATATCACAGCAGGATCCTATATGACCTACCTCCAAGAATACTGGAAATAAAAGCAAAAATAAACAAATGGGACCTAATTAAACTTAAAAGCTTCTGCACAACAAAGGAAACTATAAGCAAGGTGAAAAGACAGCCTTCTGAATGGGAAAAAGTAATAGCAAATGAAGCAACTGACAAACACTAATCTCAAAAATATACTAGCAACTCATGCAGCTCAATTTCAGAAAAATAAACTACCCAATCAAAAAATGGGCCAAAGAACTAAATAGACATTTCTCCAAAGAAGACACACAGATGGCTAACAAACACATGAAAAGATGCTCAACATTACTCATTATTAAGGAAATGCAAATCAAGATCACAGTGAGGTACCATTTCACACCAGTCAGAATGGCTGCGATCCAAAAATCTACAAGCAATAAATGCTGGAAAGGGTGTGGAGAAAAGGGAACCCTCTTACACTGTTAATGGGAATGCAAACTAGTACAGCCACTATGAAGAACAGTGTGGAGAGTCCTTAAAAAACTGAAAATAGAACTGCCTTATGACCCAGCAATCCCGCTGCTGGGCATACACACCGAGGAAACCAGAATTGAAAAAGACACGTGTACCTCAATGTTCATCATAGTACTGTTTATAATTGCCAGGACATGGAAGCAACCTAGATGTCCATCAGCAGATAAATGGATAAGAAAGCAGTGGTACATATACACAATGGAGTATTACCTAACCATTAAAAAGAATACATTTGAATCAGTTCCAATGATGTGGATGAAACTGGAACCTATTATACAGAATGAAGTAAGTTAGAAAGAAAAACAGCAATACAGTATACTAACGCATATATATGGAATTTAGAAAGATGGTAACGAAAACCCTGTACACGAGACAGCAAAAGAGACACAGATGTATAGAACAGTCTTTTGGACTCTGTTTGAGAGGGAGAGGGTGGGGATGATTTGGGAGAATGACATTGAAACGTGTATAATATCATATATGAAACGAGTCACCAGTCCAGGTTCAATGCATGATATTGGATGCTTGGGGCTGGTGCACTGAGATGACCCAGAGGGATGGTACAGGGAGGGAGGAGGGAGGGCGGTTCAGGATGAGGAACACATGTATACCTGTGGTGGATACATGTTGGTATATGGCAAAACCAATACAATATCATAAAGTAATTAGCCTCCAATTAAATAAATGTATATTAAAAAAAGAATATACATATCAATAATCACCTTAAACATAAGTGAATTAAATGCTCCAACCAAAAGACATAGACTGGCTGAATGGATACAAAATAATGCCCCTATATATGCTCTCTACAAGAAACCCACCTCAGATCTAGGGACACATAGAGACTGAAAGTGAAGGTATGGGAAAAATGTATCCCATGCAGACAGTAATTAAAAGAAAGCTGAAGTAGCAATAGTTATATCAGACAAAAAAGACTTTAAAATAAAGACTATTGTAAGAGACAAAGAAGGACATTACATAATGAACAGGATCAATCCAAGAAGATATAACCACTGTAAATATATAAGGCAAACAATAACAGCCATAAATGGAGACATCAACAATAAGACAATAATACTGGGGGTATTTAACACTCCACTTTCATCAATGGGCAACTCATCCAGACAGAAAATTGTCAGGGGACGTTCAACTTTAAGGAATCCAATATGCTGCATTTTTCTTCCTTTGTGTGCCATTTCTCAAGGATTCTGTGTTCCTTATCAGTTCCTGTTTCAGGAATGAATAGAGCTGCATGCGGGTCTCAGGACTGAGATCGAGGGAAAGGGTACCTGCTTGGATTCCTTTCAGTAACTCCCTTCAGTGACTCTCTTCAGCAACCTTGTATGTATTAGACTATCCATTTTGTTGCAACTGATGGAATTTCATTCTTTGGAATGGCTGAGTAATCATTTTACTGAAGATATATAAAAATGCATTTCTACTAATAAAATACCCTTGCTCCACTAGAGACCTGGGTCCCCCGCTTCCTTCTTTTTGTCTTCATTCTTTTCAGAGCATGGAAGCCTGCCGAGTTCACTTTCTTGCCCTGGCTTTCAAGACCTCCTTGAGGAGACGCCCTATGCCTTTGTGAGTGATACAAGTGCTGGGCATGGGCTTTATTGGTTTTCCATGTAACCCGAGATATACTGCTCTCTCTCTCTCTTATTCTCTCTTTCTTTTTGCCAACTCTTGTCCCCATGTCCCGGTCTATAAAACACCACAACAAGTGGCGCCTGAACAGGGACATGGTATTCACGCCATTTAGGACAAATTGACTGGGTCCTACTGAGGTCATTAAGTACGGGGTTATAGGACAAATGGCCGGAAAGCCCCACTATTTTTCTCTCCAAATGGTGGAAAACTATCTTGACTGTAATAACTGTATCATCTTATTCTTGCTGTTTGCTTTTTACATCTGTAACCATATAATGAGCTAACTGTTACTCAGGGCCTCTAGATCAGAGACCCTCAATGTGAGGATTAAAGAAAATATGCTGCCTCAACAGTTTAGGGCCTATGCGCCTTCCCAGCAGGAAGAAATTACAGGACGATTTCTCCTCCCCTTTCCCTGATAACCATATTCTCCTAAAATAGGAGGAATTGAAAGAGTTAGAGCTTAGACAACAATCTAAGACCCTATAAGGAGAAAGCAAACATTTTCACTCATGCTTTCATTAAGCCTTATGCAACAATGTATCTTGCCAAAGAACTGACCTTTCTTTAGGTCCAAAACTAATAATTCAGTTCAGTTCAGTTCAGTTCTTTTAATTTCATGGCTGCAATCACCATCTACAGTGATTTTGAAGCCCCCTCCAAATAAAGTCTGACACTGTTTCCACTGTTTCCCCATCTATTTCCCATGAAGGGATGGGACCAGATGCCATGATCTTCATTTTCTGAATGTTGAGCTTTAAGCCAACTTTTTCACTCTCCTCTTTCACTTTCATCAAGAGGCTTTTTAGTTCCTCTAATTACACAACACAATGTCTTACTCATGGAAATGCTTTTCTTAGGCTCTATGTTGATGACTATAATTGCAACAAATCTTGCCTGGGAACTTGTATCTCAAGACTTGCACTCCTGATTACACAGCAACAGTATATCTTGCCCAGAGACATTAGCTGGAACCTGTTCTCCCTGGCTAATTTTGTGCCAAAGTTATCTCAAGATGTATGTCTTGGAAAAGGGCCTAATAGAACTCTTACAACATTGAGGTATTCTCTTTATCTATTCTCAGCAACTAGTTGAAAAATATAAGGTCCCACTTAAACCAATGAGACAAATACTCTTTCTACTCCCCTTTTGATATCTATGACAGAAGCTTTCTCTGTTCTGTCACTTTAAATAAAATTTTGCACACCAAGCTTTGAATGACTGAAACCTATCTTTGATCCCAGAGTTAACTTTCCTTAAACCAGGAAAGTATCTTCAATGGTCTATGTAGTTTCAAGATGTTGCTTGGGATCATGCCAATTTTAATGCTCTAGCTGACACTCCCCAGAACCAAATCACTTTTTAAATGTTAACTGGTACAAGACAATCTGAGGCAATAGAAGCTCAAATACAATGCCCTCCTTTATTATATGAACAATTAAAAGAAATTGCCCTTGAAGCCTGGGATCAAATTACTTCTCAAGGAGATCCTAAAGGTAGTTACACTAAGATATTATAAGGACCTAATGAAGCCTATACTTATTTTCTAGCTAGACTGGAAACTATTATTTCTCATAGTGTAATTGGAGAAGACGCCAGATCACAACTAAAACTGCTTGCATATGAAAATGCAAATCAAAAATGTCAAAGGGCTATCACTCCAATACATGAGACTGAGACTGTTATTGATTATTTGAAGGCTTGCAACAATCTAGGGTCTAAGACACAGAAAATGCAAATGTTAGCTGAAACAATAGCTGCTGCTTTGAAAAAGGGAGATGAAGGATGTTTTGTATGTGGGGATAAGGCCCATATAAAAAAAGATTGCCCTAAGAAACACGCAAAAAAAAATTAAAAATAATAAATACTTTCCAAAAATCTGCCCTCATTGCCATAAAGGGATACATGAGGCTAGAAAATGTCAGCCTAGCATATTGAAAAGCAGAGACATTACTTTGCCAACTAAGGTCCATCTAGTCAAGGCTATGGTTTTTACAGTGGTCATGTATGGATGTGAGAGTTGGACTGTAAAGAAAGCTGAGCGCCAAAGAATTGATGCTTTTGAATTATGGTGTTGGAGAAGACTCTTGAGAGTCCCTTGGACTACAAGGAGATCCAACTAGTCCATTCTGAAGGAGATCAGCCCTGGGATTTCTTTGGAAAGACTGATGCTAAAGCTGAAACTCCAGTACTTTGGCCACCTCATGCGAAGAGTTGACTCATTGGAAAAGACTCTGAAGCTGGGAGGGATTGGGGGCAGGAGGAGAAGGGAATGACAGAGGATGAAATGGCTGGATGGCATCACTGACTCGATGGACATGAGTCTGAGTGAACTTCAGGAGTTAGTGATGGACAAGGAGGCCTGGTGTGCTGCGATTCATGGGGTCGCAAAGAGTCGGACCCGACTGAGTGACTGAACTGAACTGAACTGAACTGAAATATGTTGAGGGAAAGCCTGTTTTGGGAAACTCCAATCTGGGGACTCCTTGGGTCCTCTTCAACAAAAACCAGGGGCAAACTCCATCTTTTCCCTCAAACCCTCAACATCCAGCAGTACTGCCATGGATATATCAGCCCTAAATGACTTTCCCCTTTTCCCTCAAGCAATCCCTTGTAGAATATCTACTGGACTTTTTGGACCCCTAACTCCACAAGCCTTTGGCCTTTTACTTGGCTGATCTACCTTGACTTCTAAGGGAATTACTGTTCACCCTGGAATAATTGATTCAGATTATAAGGGAGAAATTAAAATTATGATGTCATCTCAGATACTATGATAATTTAAAAAGGGAGACAAAATTGCCCAATTACTTCTTTTACCTTCAGTTCAGTTCAATCACTCAGTTGTGTCCGACTCTTTGTGACCCCATGAATCGTAGCACTCCAGGCCTCCCTGTCCATCACTAACTCCCAGAGTTCATTCAGACTCACGTCCATCGAGTCAGTGATGCCATCCAGCCATCTCATCCTCTGTCTGCTGGGAGGGATTGGGGGCAGGAGGAGAAGGGAATGACAGAGGATGAAATGGCTGGATGGCATCACTGACTCGATGGACATGAGTCTGAGTGAACTTCAGGAGTTAGTGATGGACAAGGAGGCCTGGTGTGCTGCGATTCATGGGGTCGCAAAGAGTCGGACCCGACTGAGTGACTGAACTGAACTGAACTGAACTGAAATATGTTGAGGGAAAGCCTGTTTTGGGAAACTCCAATCTGAGGACTCCTTGGGTCCTCTTCAACAAAAACCAGGGGCAAACTCCATCTTTTCCCTCAAACCCTCAACATCCAGCAGTACTGCCATGGATATATCAGCCCTAAATGACTTTCCCCTTTTCCCTCAAGCAATCCCTTGTAGAATATCTACTGGACTTTTTGGACCCCTAACTCCACAAGCCTTTGGCCTTTTACTTGGCTGATCTACCTTGACTTCTAAGGGAATTACTGTTCACCCTGGAATAATTGATTCAGATTATAAGGGAGAAATTAAAATTATGATGTCATCTCAGATACTATGATAATTTAAAAAGGGAGACAAAATTGCCCAATTACTTCTTTTACCTTCAGTTCAGTTCAATCACTCAGTTGTGTCCGACTCTTTGTGACCCCATGAATCGTAGCACTCCAGGCCTCCCTGTCCATCACTAACTCCCAGAGTTCATTCAGACTCACGTCCATCGAGTCAGTGATGCCATCCAGCCATCTCATCCTCTGTCGTCCCCTTCTTCTCCTGCCCCCAATCCCTCCTAGCATCAGAGTCTTTACCAATGAGTCAACTCTTCACATGAGGTGGCCAAAGTACTGGAGTTTCCGCTTTGGCATCATTCCTTCCAAAGAAATCCCAGGGTTTATCTCCTTCAGAATGGACTGGTTGGATCTTCTAGCAGTCCAAGGGACTCTCAAGAGTCTTCTCCAACACCACAGTTCAAAAGCATCAATTCTTCGGCGCTCAGCCTTTTTCAAAGTCCAACTCTCAACATCCACACATGACTACAGGAAAAACCATAGCCTTGACTAGATGTGCCTTAGTTGGCAAAGTAATGTTTCTGCTTTTGAATATGCAAGTTGGTCAGACCTTCTTTAGACATTGCTAATTATCAACTGACTAATTTATTTAATGCTTTGAAAAGAGATCCCAATTTAAATAGCCCTTGCTCATTTTCACAAGAGGCATGAGAAGAACTCTATTTAATATAAAATAAATTGCAAAAGCAATTTCTTACACATATTAGACTTAATTTAACTCTAAAGTTATTTATACTCCCTTCTCTCCATTCCCCCACAGGACTTCTTGCCTAACTAAGACATCCAATAGAACGGATCTATACCTATTTTAGAGGGACAAAATCACTTACACCCTATCTTGATTTAATCACTCTAATCATTATCAATGAAAGAAAGCCAAGATGTTGATTGGCTCTGATCCTCATAAAATTGTAATACCCGTTAATAAATCTCAATTGGAGACAACATTACAAACTTCTACTGATTTCTTAATAGCCTTTCTGAAATATTTTGAAAAATTTGATTTCATTATTCTCCTAACAAGCTCTGAAATTTCCTCAAAAACACTAAATTTATTATCTCCCACATTGTCAGCTCACAGCCTATACCTCATCTTGATGTTTTCTATACAGATGGGACCAAAAGTGTCAAAGCCTTATTCTGGTCTCTCAAAGAATATAAACTCTTTTATACTAAATTTCATTCTGCTCAAAAAAACAAATTATATGTTCTCATTCAAGTTATTTACTTACTTACATAGTCTCTGATTCCTTATACTCAATTTTTACATTAAAAAATATAAAAACCTCCACTATAAATGCCAATCACCCTGTTATTCAACAACTTTTTTTTTCGAACTACAATCTATTATTAGAAAATGCACTTCTCTCATTTATGTTATTCATACTGGAACACATTCCTGCCTTCCCGGCCCTGTGACTTATGGTAATGAACAAGCTAATAAACTAGTTTCTTTTGCTACTCTCAAAAAACAACATGCTTTATTACACAATAATGCTGGCTCCTTACACCAAATATAGAAAATTCCATACTGCCACTAAAGAAATCATTAATAATTGCTCTACTTATAAACCCTTACATCTTCGACCCATTATACAAGGTATCAATCTTTGAAGATTACAACCCAATAAATGATGGCAAATGGGTATAACTCATTGCCCTGAACCCTCTCTATCTTTTTTCTTACATGTCTATATCAACACAAACTCTTCTTTTATCTGGGACATATCTCTTTGAGGTGAAACTACACAACGCATTATAACTCATCTATTAACTTGTTTTGCTATAATGAAAACTCCTAGTTCCATAAAAACGGACAACGGCCCTGCCTATATTTCTAAACACTTCAAACAATTTTTACAGTCACCTTCTATTAAACATGTTACAGATATTCCTTATAATCGACAAACTCAAGGTATAATCAAACAAACACATGGCACACTGAAACTACGGGTGAAAAACTACAGGGGGGAATACACAAGAACACTACTGTCTTCCTTATCTAAAATGGACTTTACTAGATTCCAACACAAGCTATCCTCTAAACCTATAACTATTGTTAATACAGCTTTATTTGTTTTAAATTTTTTAAACTTACTGCAAGGAGATATTTTGACAAAAAAAGAAAATTTTTTTCGAGAAACTGAAAGACACTTCTCTTCCTCTGCCCATTTAGTATCAAGATGGGCTGACTAAACAATGGAAATATGGAAAATTAATATTACAGGGAAAAAGGTATGCTTGTATTTTTCCAGATAGATCCAACAAAGTCAGTTGGTTCCTTCTTTGGAAGATCCGCCCCCAGAGAACCAAGGTAGAGAGGAAAAAACGAAACCCTCAGGAAGAGGAGGTTCCAGTACAAGCCATGGCGGCTTTAGAGATTTCCAAAAAATGCTGCACTCGGTGTCATCTACTTCATGATCCCCCTACCTGGAGACAGATAAAAACTCTTAATAATAAAGCTGAAAACATGGTTTCTCAACAGGGAATGCCTCAGAATCCAGAAAATATTTTTGTTGCTGTGCTTGCTTTGCTTGCTTTTGCTTCCCCTGCTCAAGCTGAGTTGATGAATTATACTTACTGGACTATATACCCAACCCCCCCTTTACTACAGGTTGTAGAATGGACAAAAAGAGGACCAATCATATCTACCAATGACTCAATACATATGCCTCCTCCTTGGAGTCTAGAGGGGCCCTCACACACTGAGGAAGAAGAGAGACTCATTAATATTTCTTTAGGTTATGAAATCCTTCCTTTATGCATGGGCCCAGAAGAATTATGCATAAACGTTAGCTGACAAACTTGGGCTTCCATCCGGCCTCCAAAAAAGGACTTTCAGACATTGCTTGGATTATTTACTGCCCTTTCTCTTTAGGAGAACCGTGCCAACACTACTGGAACTCTCGGGAAAGGACAAAAAGCATTATGCAAAGGGTATACTTATAAGAACTTTAAATATACTCATGTCCGTTGAGAGAGATGTCAAGCCAAATCAGGAAAATTAATGTTTGTGGCCAATTATACCATTGTCAATTGGGAACCCCATGGTATGTAGTTATCTCACTATTCAGATGATATTAACAGCACTATGTGTGATTACGCTACTCAAGTAGCATGGAAGATTATCAACACTATGATGGAACATTACCATGACAAAGGACTTTTTGGCTGGTTTGATGGTGGAATGGCACCCTCTCACCCTCGAATAGTCCTCAGTAAATGGATTGGGCCTGAACAATAGAACGTTTGGAAACTTGCCATGAGCACTGAAGAACTTGTAACTGGGACTGGATATTTCACAGACTAGTCATAGTTCTAGTCATTATTCCTTTCATCATAACAGTCATATTTTATACAAGCTTGTGTTCCTCTTCCTTTTTTTGTAGCTATATAAAACTTACAATTTAATAAGACTTTAAGTTTTATAACTTGTATAGATTGTAAACTATATACTTGTCTTAACTCATCCATGTCTACAAAAAATGAAACCCTTCTGATTCTTCAATCTCAATGTAACCTATGGTTGCCAATAGATTTCCTACGACCCTGAAAAGAAGGTGCCATGGCCGGACTTGCTTCCTGGTTATTACTTATTAAATAACTCTGATGATATAAACAATTCATTGGATGGCTAATTCTTGGCACATTGGGATTGATAGCCATTTGCACCACTGCTGCTTTATAAACCTCAGTTCAAACACACAGTTTTATCCAAAATTGGACTAAAGTTGCTCATACTATGTGGACCACTCAGGCTCTGATAAAAGAGGAAGTTCAAGATAAAATACTAGAAATAAAAATAGCCTTCCCATGGGTCAGAGATCAATTAATAGGTTTACAAAAACAAGCTATAGTAAAATGTGACTGAAATTGTATTCAATTTTCTATTACCCCTGTTCAGTTCAACTATAGTGCCTACAATTGTGAGTAGATCAATTTTTATTTGCAAGACTCACATGGTAATTCTTCCTTAAATGTACAATTATTACAAATAGAAATCTTTGAAGCCTTCTCTAAGAATCTACCTTCTTCCAATAATCTAGAAACCTTATCTAAATAGCTAGCTGATCAATTATCTGGACTGGACTCTCAAAGATGATTACAAAACATTATACATAGTACTGGATCTGGAACTGTAATGCCAATAATTGTCCTAATGGTTATATACATAGTATACAGACGCCTTTCAACTAAAATTGTTCAAACTAAACAAACTCATTTGGTCAGGACCTTTTACACTAAAGTATCTACAGTCACCCCAATTATGAAAAAATAAAACAAGGGGAATTATCAGGGAATGTTCAACTTTAAGGAATCCAATATGTTGCATTTTTCTTCCTTTGTGTGCCATTTCTCAAGGATTCCGTGTTCTGTATCAGTTCCTATTTGAGGAACGAGTGAAGCTGCACACAGTTCTCAGGACTGAGGTCATGGGAAAGGGTACCTGTTTGGATTCCTTTCAGTAACTCCCTTCAATGACTCTTTTCAGCATCAACGACCTTGTATGTATTAGACTATCCATTTTGTTGCAACTGATGGAATTGCATTCTTTGGAATGGCTGAGTAATCATTTTGCTAAAGATATACAAACATGCATTTGTGTTAATAAATTAATCTTGCTCCACTAGAGACCTCGGTCTCCTGCATCCTTCTTTTTGTCTTCATTCTCTTTGGAGCATGGAACCCTACCAAGCTCGTTTTCTTGCACAGGCTTTCAAGATCTCCTTGAGAAGATGCCCTGTGCCTTCATGAGTGGTATAAGTCCTGTGCATGGGCTTTATTGGTTTCCATGTAACCCGAGAGATACTGCTGTCTCTTTTTCTCTCTTTCTCTTCTTCGACTTCAGTCCTCATGTCTCAGTCTATAAAAAACCACAACAGAAAATCAGTAAGGAAACACAAGCCTTAAATGGCACACTAGACCAAATGGACTTAATTGATATTTATAGACCATTACATTCAAAAGCAGCAAAGTATACTTTCTTCTAGAGTTCATATGAAACTTCTCCAGAACTTATCAAAGCAAACTTCAGTAAATTTAAGAAAATTAAAATCATATCAAGCATCCTTTCTGACCACAATGCTACAATATTAGAAATCAACAACAAGGAAAAAACTGTAAAAATACAAACACGGGGAAGCTATACAGTATGCTAACCACCAACCAATGGAACACTGAAGCAATGAAGGAGAAAATAAAAAATACCTAGAGATGAATGCAAATGAAAGCATGATGACCCAAAACTATAGGATGCAACAAAATCAGTTCTAAGAGGAAATCTTATAGCAATACAATTTTATAAAAGCTTATAGCAATACAGGAAACAAGAAAAATCTCATATAAACAGTCTAACTTTACACCTAAGGCAACTTGAGAAAGAAGAACAAACAAAACACAAAGTTAATAAAAGAAAAGAAATAATAAAGATCAGAGCAAAAATAAGTGAAACAGAGACGAAGAAAACAATAGAAAAATAAATAAATAAAACGGAAATCTGATTCTTTGAAAGTGAAGTGAAGTCGCTCAGTCGTGTCTGACTTTTTGCGACCCCATGGGCTGTAGCCTACCAGGTTCCTCTGTTCATGGAATTTTCCAGGCAATAGTCCTGGAGTGGATTGCCATTTTCAAAAGGTAATTAAAATTGGTAACCCTTTAGCCAGAACTCACCAAGAAAAGGGGTTCCCAGGTAGTGCTAATGGTAAAGAACCTTCCTGCCAATTCAGGAGATGTAAGAGACACAAGTTTGATCCCTGGATTGGGAAGGAGGACATGGCAACCCACTCCAGTGTTCTTGCCTGGAGAATCTCACGATCAGAGGAGCCTGGCTGGCTACAGTCCATAGGGCTGCAAAGAGTCAGATACAACTGAAGCAACTTAGCATGCACATGCACCAAGAAAAAGAGGGAGAATTCTCAAATTTATATAATTAAAATGAAACAAGAGGTGTTACAGTGGACACTGCAGAAATACAAAGAATCATGAGACTACTACAAGCAACTATACGCTAATAAAATGGACAACCTGGAAGAAATGGATAAATTCTTAGACAGATACAATCTCTGATGACTGGGAGAAACAGAAAATATGAACAGACCAAACACAAGTCCTGAAATCGAACTATGATTTGTGTTGTTGTTCACTCAGTCATGTCTGACTCTTTGAAACCCATGGACTGCAGCGTGCCAGGCTTCCTAGTCTTTCACCATTTCCCAGAGTTTGCTCAGGCTCATGTCCATTGAGTCAGTGATGCCATCCAACCATCTCATCCTCTGTGATCCCCTTCTCCTCCTGTGTTCCTTCTTTCCCAGCATCAGGGTCTTTTCCAAAGACTGAAAAACTCCCAACAAATCAAAGTCTAGACCAAATAGCTTCACAGGCTAATGCTATCAAATGTTCAGAGAAAAGTTAACACCTATATTCTGAAGCTATTTCAAGAAATGGAAGAGGAAATTGCCGGGGTCCAGCCCCAGTGGATCCAGGGAATTCAAACCGGGGATGGAGTCTGCGTCTGGGAAAGGACTATTTAATTAGAAAAGAGAAATTAGGAAAGAATAGTGTAGTAGGAAAATTAGTGGAGAAAAGGTGTGGAATAACTTGGTTTATGTGGAAAGCTAATAAAGTTTCAAGACAAGAAACTTGCACCACCTACGTAGGTAACCAGTGCCCGCTTGAATAGCAGAGGGTACCCCACCTCTCGCATGGGTCTTAGAAGCCAGGGCAAGTAAGTAGACATGGCAAGCCTCCATACTCCAGATGGGAATTCAGCCAGAAAAGAAAAGAAGGAGAAAAGACAACGTGGGGGAAACCAGTCTTTCCAGTGACTAGTCCATCCTTTATTGCCCGGGAAAGCTTTTTATACTTTTGGTCGTACATAGAGATCAATGGATAATACAAAGTTATGCAGCATCAGCAGCCCTGACTTTTATCGAGACCAGGCTTTCTCTCTGCATACTTAGCTATATACACAAATCTTAGGTGATTTACATCATCTTCTGGCCAGCATTTTATGGCCCTTTTTTGATAAGGGCCCGTCAACCAGAAAACTTATTTGCCTTAAAAGTGTTGTTCTCACTAAAGTCTGGTGCCACTCTCAGAAAGCACTAATTAAGGTTACATTCTTATATAGCAAGGACACAACAATTTATAACAAGGAAAGAAGAGTACACTGATTTATAACAAAGAGAAAGTTCACTAACTCAAAAGTCTAGTGTTGCTAACATCAAAACTACTATATTCCTTTTTCTATATCCCAGTTACATTGATTAATATCCTCCAGGTGCCTAAAAGATAAAGAATATGGAGGCCTGGCAGCAGTCATTGACTCAACAGTGAAACCCAACACCAATATAATTTTTTCCCTTTTAGAAAAGGCTGTATATCTTTAAGATGCTTTAAGCTTCGTGCCTCTTGCAGTTGGGGGGCTGTAAACAATCACAAGTTGTAAAAGTCTCTAACTGTCAGGCAAGTTAGAGAGCCATCAGAGAGGTTTGAGCTGAGACACTCCTTTTATATGCAGGAGACTGTTAACTGGAGCTCTAAGTTAACTCTTTCCAGAGAAAGGTGGTAGGGGATAGCCCCCTGTTATGTCAGAAGAGTGGAAAGCACAGTACAATAAAGCAGGCAGACTCTAGTTTGGGGGGTAGATGCTCAGGAAAATCCAAGGGTATACCTGAGGCCTGATCTCAGCCTTTGCCTTTTGCCAGGCCCCCTTCCTCATGACCTTTGCCATGGGCGGGATTCCCCATGCTGGCTCTCAGCAGGAAATAACACTCCCAAACTCTTTCTATGTCTCCACCTGCCAAGCAGGAGACATGAGTTCGATCCCTGGATCAGAAGATTCCCTAGAGAAGGAAATGACAATCCACTCCAGCATTCTTGCTGGGGAAATCCCATGAACAGAGGAGCCTGGTGAGCTATAGTCCATGGGGTTGCAAAAGAGACAGACACAACTTAGTGCCTAAAAACACAACAAAACTGGAAAAGAACTAAAACTGTCACTGTTTGCAGATGACATGATATTGCATGTAGAAAATACTAAGGATGCTACCATAAAATTACTACAACTCATCAATAAATCTGATAAAGTTGCAAGATACAAAATAAATACACAGAAATCTGTTACATTTCTATACACTAAAAATGAAAGATCAGAAAGAGAAATTAAAGAAATAATCCCACTTACCATCATATCAGAAAGAATAAAATACTTAGAAATAAACCTATCTAAGGAGGCAAAAGACTTGTACTCCAAAAACTATAAGATACTGATGAAAGAAACTGAGGATGACCCAATCAGATGAAAAGATACACCATGTCCTCAGGTTAGAAGAATCAATATTGTCAAAATGACAGTACCGCCCAAGGCAATCTACAGATTAAATGCAATCCCTATCAATTTGCCAGTGGTGTGCATGCATGCTTAGTTGCTAAATTGTGTTTGACTCTGCAATCCCATGGACTGCAGCCCACCAGCCTCCTCTGTCAGTTGGATTTCCCAGGCAAGAATACTGGAATGGGTTGTCGTTTCTTTCTCTGGGGAATTTTCCCAACCCAGGTATCAATCCCATGTCTCCTGCATTGGCAGTCAGATCCTTTACCGCTGAGTCACCCAGAGAGCCTTTACCAATGGCATTTTTCACAAAACTAGAACAAAAAATCTTAAAATTTGTATGGAGACACAAAAGGCAGAACTAGTGCAGTCAGATTCCCTAACTTCAGACTATACTACAAAGTGACAATCATCAAAACAGTATGGTATTGGCACCAAATTCAGTTCAATTTATTGTTATTCACTAGCTAAATAGTGTCCAACTCTTTGAGATCCCATGGACTGCAATAAGCCTAGCTTCCCTGTCCTTCACTATCTCC
>SJYC01086584.1:0-23158 GCA_006408675.1 Madoqua kirkii | reverse complement strand
TTGCATGATGCTTCAGCACTTTAAATTTTATAATGTTCTTATGAATAACTGCAGTTAGCATTCAAAGTAATTTATAACTCTCAAAGAAATCTTCTACTAAAACCAGGGAATAAGATGTTCTATGGTTAAAATTTTATTATTAAATCACACTTCAAGTAGTATTTTGTAGCAATTATAGGTTTCAAAAAAGTAAATATTTCAGGAAAAAAGAAGATAATGGAGTTTATTCTTTAAGAGTACATTAGTAATGTTAAATGTAATTTCTTGATTAACCATTAAATACTTTTATCTGAGGTTTATAAGCTATAAATGTCTAATAAATTAATTACACTATTTGAAAACATAGTATTTTAAAAGATGATATATAGCTGGATGAACGCACACACACACACAGCTGAATTACAATGTTGAGTTAGCCTCTGGTATACAGCAAAGTTGTTCAGTTTTATATTTTTCAGATTCTTTGTCATTATAGGTTATTAAAAGATATTATAATTCCCTGGACTACACAGTAGGACTTTGTTATTTTATATATAGCAGTGTGTAGTAGTGGAGAAGGCAATGGCACCCACTCCAGTACTCTTGCCTGGGAAATCCCATGGACAGAGGAGCCTGGTTAGGCTACAGTCTATGGAGTCGCTAAGAGTCACACACGACTAAGTGACTTTACTTTCACTTTTCACTTTCATGCATTGGAGAAGGAAATGGCAACCCACTCCAGTGTTCTTGCCTGGAGAATGCCAGGGGTAGGAGAGCCTGGTGGGCTGCTGTCTGTGGGGTCGCACAGAGTTGGACATGACTGAAGCGACTTAGCAGCAGCAGCAGCAGCAGCAGTGTGTAGTACTAGTAGTGTGTTAGTCCCAAACTCCTAATTTATCCCTCCCGCCACCTTTCCCCTTTGGTAATCTTAAATTTGTTTTCTTTTAAAAAGTTATTTATTTACTTTTGGCTATGCTGGGTCTTTGTCGTTGCGTGTAGTCTTTCTCTAGTTGGTGGCAAGCACAGGTGACTCTCCAGTTTTGGTGCATGGACTTTTTATTGTGAGAGCTTCTTCTGTTGCAGAACACAGGCTCTAAGGTGCATGGGCTTTAGTAGCAGGTCATGTGGGCTCAGTCGGAGAAGGCAATGGCACCCCACTCCAGTACTCTTGCCTGGCAAATCCTATGGACAGAGGAGTCTGGTAGGCTGCAGTCCATGGGGTCACTAGGAGTCGGACACAACCGAGTGACTTCACCTTGACTTTTCACTTTCATGCATTGGAGAAGGAAATGGCAACACACTCCGGTGTTCGTACCTGGAGAATCCCAGGAGGGGGAGTCTGGTGGGCTACCATCTATGAGGTTGTACAGAGCTGGACATGACTGAAGTGACTTAGCAGCAGCAGCAGCAGCATGCAGGCTCAGTAGTTGTGGTACACAACTTACTTGCCCCATAGCATGTGGAATCTTCTCAGACCAGGTATTGAATCTGTGTGTCTTGCATTAGCAGGTATATTCTTAAACACTGAGCCACAAGAGAAATCTTATGTTTATTTTCTATGTCTATGAGTGTTTCTGTTTTGTAATTAAGATGGTTTAAATTTCATATAACTGTCATATAATATTTGTTTTTGTCTGACTTCACTAAATATAATATTCCCTAGGTCCATCCATGATGCTGTAAATGGCATTATTGCATTCTTTTTATGGTTGAGTAATATTCAAAAAACTAAGATCATGGCATCCGATCCCATCACTTCATGGCAAATAGATGGAGGTACAGTGGAAACAGTGGCTGACTTTATATTTTGGGGCTCCAAAGTCACTGCAGATGGTGACTTCAGCCATGAAATTAAAAGATGCTTACTCCTTGGAAGGAAAGTTATGACCAACCTAGACAGCATGTTAAAAAAGTGGAGACATTACTTTGCCAACAAAAGTCCGTCTAGTCAAGGCTATGGTTTTTCCAGTAGTCATGTATAGATGTGAAAGTTCAATTATAAAGAAAGCTGAGTGCTGAAGAATTGATGCTTTTGAACTGTGGTGTTGGAGAAGACTCTTGAAAATCCCTTGGACTGCAGGGAGATCCAACCAGTCCATCCTAAAGGAGATCAGTCCTGTTCATTGGAAGGACTGATGTTGAAGCTGAAACTCCAATAATTTGGCCAGCTGATGTGAAGAGCTGACTCATTTGAAAAGACCCTGATGCTAGGAAAGATTAAGGGCAGGAGGAGAAGGGGATGACAGAGGATGAGATGGATGGGTGGTATCACCAACTCAATGGACACGAGTTTGGGTAAATTCCAGGAGTTGTTGATGGACAGGGAGGCCTGGCGTTCTGCTGTCCATGGGGTTGCAAAGAGTTGGACACGACTGAACCACTGAACGGAACTGTGCATACAATGGAATATTCAGTCAGTTCCGTTCAGTGTGTGTGTATATGTATATTCCATTGTGTGCATATATATATAATGGAATATACATACACATATATATATACATATACACACACCACATCTTCTTTATCCATCCATCTGTCAATGGACACTGAGTTTCCTTCAGTATCTTGGCTATTGTAAATAGTGTTGCTATGAACATTGAGGTGCATGAATCTTTTCAGATATAGTTTTCTCCATATGTACGCAGGAGTGTGATTGCTGCATTATATGGTAGCTCTATTTTTAGTTTTTGAAGGGGCCTCCATATTGTTTTCCAGAGTGGCTGCACCAATTTCCATTGTCACCAGTAGAATAGGAAGTTTCCTTTTTCTCCACATCTTCTCTAGCAAATATTATTTGTAGATGCTTTGATGATAGCCATTCTCACTGGTGAGGTAAGACCTCATTGTGATTTTTATTTTCATTTCTCTAATATTTAATGATGTTGGTCATCTTTTCATGTGCCTATTGGCCATCTGTAGGTCCTCTTTGGAAACATGTCTATTTAGGTCTTCTGCTCATTTTTTTCACTTTTTAAAAAAATATTGAATTATATGAGGTGTTTGTATCTTTTGAAAATTAACCCCTACGGGTTATATTGTATGCAAATATTTTTCTCCCATTCTGTGAGCTGCCTTTTCATTTTATTTATGGTTTTCTTTGCTGTGTAAAAGCTTTTAAATTCAATCAGGTCCCATTTGAAATTATAGTATTTTTAAAACACCATACAATGTAATTAGCATATAATTTCTAAAAGATACTGCATATCAGATTTCACTTTTTAGATTTGTCAAGAATCTTGTACATAGACATTTATAAATTAACAGTATTTAGTCATGTGAGTTGACATAAATGAAGAAATTATAGTAAAATTTGGTGAGTTAGCACTTACACGTATTTAGGAGCTAAAAAGGCTCCAAGAACCAGAGGATCATTTCCAAAATAATAAGATCATTCCCCAAATAATAAGAAAATGCTCTGTTGAGAAGTTAGATGCATCATGAACAAAGACTGTTTAAAAAAGTAGAACCTTGAAAAAGTTTGTATATGAGTGGAAAGTTAAAGAAGTTCAATCTTAGTAGTTCTGTTTGACAGAGAAGTAAAAGAAGATGCTAGACAGAGGTGGAGCCAGATTGCCAACCCTCTCACTTGTCAAGGGCAGAAGTTTTATTCCAAATTATTGAAGGTTCTATGACGTTTTTGAGTAACAGACTAATGCCATTGGCTTCATTTTGTAGGACAGTGACCGTCAGCAGTGTGGAGAACTGTCAAGAGTATAGTGAGAGAATGGGAAGAAGACAGGGATTATCAAAACATAAGAACAGAGATGATAATCTGAGTCATAGCAGAGGAAGTGGGAATGGAGACAATAAAAGTAATTTGAGAAGAATTTTTGAGATAGAATCTGAAAAATTTGAGTATCCATGGGATGTGCCATGAGGAGTTGAGTTTTCCTGATGAAGATGTCTGGAAGATGGGATAGAGGTGGTTACTCATATTAGAAGTGCATTTATTTTATTTTATTTTTTTTTACTTTATTTTACTTTACAGTACAGTAGCTAGAGCAGGCTTGCAGGAGAAACTTAAGACTTCCATCTTGGAACTTACAGTGTACATCAAGTGCTAAATCTGAAATGCATGCAAGGAGTCCAGATGGGGATATGTGTATTAAGTTTGGGGTTCATATGACAGACCAGAATTTTTAGCAAAAAGGTGATTTTTCAAGTCACCGAAGTGAGTGATTGTAGAGGGTTCAGATAAGAGGATTGGTAGGAAACCTGGAGAAGGTTAAAAGTTGAAGGATTGTTAGAGGATGAAAGTAAAAGTAAGTTGCTTAGTAGTGTGAGGTCACTCTTTGTGACCCCGTGGACTGTAGCCTACCAGGCCCCTCTGTCCAAGGGATTCTCTAGGCAAGAATACTGGAGTGGGTTGCCATTTCCTTCTCCAGGGGATCTTCCTGACACAGGGATCAAACCCCGGTCTCCCACATTGCAGGCAGATGCTTTAGTCTCTGAGCCACAAGGATGAGGAATAGGCAATAAGGTAAAGAAGAGAAATAAGAAAGTTCTACCTCAAAAGCCAAAATAGATAAATACATAAATGTCTAAAATATACCTAAAAGAATGAGAACTAAAAATTTTTATCTGGATTGGAAATTAAGAGCCCCTTGTGACCTCAGTGAAAGAATTATCAGAAGTCAGTCTTATCACATTTTAAGGACCAAGCTGATGACTATTATGTTGAAGGTTGGACGAAAGTGGTTCTGGTTACGGGGTCTTAGAGCTGAACGTTTGGTGAAAGCACCAGGAGGGCCTTTAGTACCAATGCCTTTGTGACAGATGAGGGCTCAGTTAACTTCAACACCATGGACAAAAGTTAAATTCACAGTTCTGTTTGAAGCTTGATTCCTCCATTTTTGTAGACTGGAAGAATAATACCCATTACTTTCCTGGTAATTGTTGGAAAAATAAGATTTTCTAACACAGAGCTTGAAGATACTTGGAACTTAGATGCAATATTTAAAAAATTCAATGCACTATAATTATGACCGTCATCAATGTCCCTTTGCAACAGTCCATGGAATTCTCCAGGCCAGAATACTAGAGTGGGTAGCCTTTACCTTTCCCAAGGAATCTTCCCAACCCAGGGATCGAACCCAAGTCTCCCACATTGCAGGAAGATTCTTTACCAGCTCAGCCACCTAGAATGCCCAAGAGTACTGGAGTGGGTAGCCTATCCTTTCTTCAGTGGATCTTTCCAAGCCAGGAATTGAACCAGAGTCTCCTGCATTGCAGGTGGATTCTTTACCACCTGAGCTACCAGGGAAGACTTTATGTGTTGTCACGAAAACTCTTTATTACAACTAGAACACAGTGGTGCATGGATACAATGCCAAAAATTTGTAAGAAACTATAGTTTTCTCTGATTTCCTTCTAAGTATATTTACAGCAGTAGGAAGTGATTTATCACCATAAAAGCAGTATATTTCCAGCTTTTAGTGATGGAGCCATAGATTATAGACATTGTCAACTATTAAAATGGCTATAATTATTTTTTAACCTCTTTATTTTATAGATGAAAGAACTGAGATCCAAAGAAATCAAATAGTTGACTAACACAGAGCATTACTGTGATATGAATTAAGCATACAATATTTCTATAAGTCTCTTGAAATACTTAATTTATTTTAAACTTCTTATGGAAAACAATTAGTTTTACTAAACATTATGCCCTGTTGTTTTAACATAAAAGACCTTAATTATTAGTAAAATGATAGTAATTTTCTGGAGCTTCACCAATGACACTGTGGCTGTAGTGGAGTGAAGGACTGGGGCTCAAGGACTTCGGCTTCTGGTTCAGCATTCCACTGCTTATTCCTAGTTCTAGAGATTCTGTTTTTAACAGTAGACTGAACTGGTAGGAATGGGAAATCTTAAACACTTTTTACCTTATAAATGTAGCCCTGATAAGAGTCCTAGCCTGACAAAACCCTCAAAATGAGAGTCCATTATATGAAATTGGACAGCACTCTGACTGCCTTCCATTGAATATTCAGAAGATATTCTTAAGAAAATAAAGGCCAGATTCTAGATAATGGTCCCTCATATGAGGTTCTTTTTAGAGCTTCCTCTCCCATCTCAGTTACACAAATTCCCAAGATGGATTCCATCGGAATTTCATTCCATCAACACATAATTAATGGATGCTTACAGGTTCCAAGCCTTGTTTTAGACACTGGTATTTCTAACCAGGGCTTCCCTGGTGGCTCAGATGGTAAAGAATCTGTGTGCAATGCAGGAGACCTGGGTTTGATTCCTGGATCAGGAAGATCTTCTGGAGAAGGGCATGGCAACCCACTCTACTGTTCTAGCCTGGAGAATTCCATGGAAGAGGAGCCTGGTGGGCTACAGTCCATGAGGTCGTGAACAGATGGACAAAACTGAGTGACTTTCACTTCACTTTATGTCTAACCAGTGGAATATAGAGCAGTCCTCACATTGATATGGGATAAAGAGGCTCATGAGGGAAAATACTCAGCAAGCTCAATGTTAAGCACTGGTATACATGGTTTCTTTGATTTGACCCATGAAACTGTGCCCCTGGTCAACTTCCTCCAAATGGTATCTCTCTGCTCAGATCAGAATTAAAACTGTGTCATCAGAGTCACTGACAGAGCATCTCCCCAAGCTCCCATCCCCCATCACTGAAAAACTTGAGATTCTTCTTATCTCTTTGCATGAATTTGGGTGGTCTTCTGTTGGAGGAAGCTGTTGAGAGGATGTGGCTGCTGGTTGACCCATGAACTGGACCTAGGCATGCAGAGACTCCTCCCCCTCCCCATCTTTGAAATGCTTGTTTTTTCACCATTTGCATTTTCACAGATGCATTTCTTGAGAGAGCAAGGAGTTGTTGGGTCCATCTGGACTGAATATACTACTGAACCCAGTTAAGACCTCTATACAAATGTTTAAGACTCTGGTGGACAGTTGCAGACATTGTGGCTGTCCAAGACAAGCTTCATAAGTAAGTTTCCTTGCTTATTAACACTGTCACCTACCAATCTGTCACCACCTCTTTCTCTCTTTGGTCTCTCCTTGCCTACCATGTCTGGGGGTTAGTTTCAGATATCAACCAGGAAATTTCTAGTTTTATGGACCAATATCTTTTTTTCACTTTCCACAGATTTGAGCATTGAGCTCTTGGCCCTGGT
This sequence comes from Madoqua kirkii, assembly GCA_006408675.1. Taxonomy (NCBI): domain Eukaryota; kingdom Metazoa; phylum Chordata; class Mammalia; order Artiodactyla; family Bovidae; genus Madoqua; species Madoqua kirkii. The sequence goes on along the minus strand of SJYC01086584.1, from coordinate 16,031 downwards.
TTATGGAATGATTTAATGCCCAATCCCCTCCATTTAGCTCCCCATAAGCCCTGCCTACTTTAAGACTCAACTTCCTTCTTTCCTTTCATCTAACCCTTCCCCATAACCACACACTTAAGTGATTCATGGATAGCACCATCTTCCTCTCATTTAACCTCAAAGCTTTGGGGAAATGAAAAGCAGTTGTTCAACAAAATATTGGGTTGTCTATATTTTGTAGCAATTAATAATACATTTTCTGAAGAATTCAGTGACAATAATTTATTTTGCCAAATATTATCTTTGAAAGCTAGCAGAGTCTAATCGCTTGTAAAGACAGTGTATTAGTTTCCTACTGCTGTGATCACCAATTACCACACATTTGGTGGCTTAAACCAACAGAAATCTGTTTTCTTACATTTTCTGGAAGCCAGAATCTCAAAATGAACATGGTGGCAGGGCCATACTCCCTCCTGAGGCTCTAGTGTGGAGTTCATTCCCTATGTCTTCTTGCTTCTGGTGCTCTTGGAGTCAAGTATTCCTTAATTTGTGGTATCATCACCCTCTCTTCACACTGCCTCTGTGTATCTATCTCAAAACTCCCAGTCTCTTTCTTTATAAGGCTACAAGGTGATAGCATTTTAGGCCCACTTAGATAATCCAGGATAAACAATTTCTCTCTGGATCCTTAACTTCGTTACACTGTTTGCAAAATAAGGTGATATTCATAGGTTGGGGGATTGGGAAGTGACTGTATCTTTGAGGGGGTATTACTTGCAGCCTACAATAGACATTATGGTTACCAAAAGTCCATTTTTACTTGGACATACTCATTTTCTTGCCAGAAATCAATACAGAATTACTTGACACTTGGGTCACACCAACCTTTCAATAAACTGCACATATCTAATGCATGTGGTACAATCAGTGCCCAATAAACATTACTTTCTCTACCCATTTTCTTTGTTATGCCTTGGGCCTTTCCTATTGAATAAACTATAACGATACTGAATGGGCTTTCAGTATGAGTTCCATTCATTCGTTAAATTTCCTTTTGCAAACATGTATTGAACATCAATCACATGTCAGGCTTGAGTCAAGCACTTGAAAAAATTTAGTTCACTTAATCTTCCCCAAAGCCATTTGAACCAGAGTTCAGCATAGTGATTAAGATCTAGGGTTTTCCAGTTTTTTATGGCATCTCCACGTTGTTCTCCATAGTGGCTGTACTAGTTTACATTCCCACCAACAGTGTAAGAGGGTTCCCTTTTCTCCACACCCTCTCCAGTATTTATTGTTTGTAAACTTTTTGATAGCAGCCATTCTGGCTGGTGTGAGATGGTGCCTGATTGTGGTTTTTGATTTGCAGTTCTCTGATAGTGAGTGATGTTGAGCATCTTTTCATGTGTTTGTTAGCCATCTGTATGTCTTCTTTGGAGAAATGTCTGTTTAGTTCTCTGGCCTAGTTTTTGATTGGATCATTTATTTTTCTGGAATTGAGCTGCAGGAGTATATTTTTGAGATGAATTCTTTGTCAGTTGCTTCATTTGCTATTATTTTCTCCCATTCTGAAGGCTGTCTTTTCACCTTGCTTATAGTTTCCTTCGTTGGGCAAAAGCTCTTAAGTTTAATGAGGTCCCATTTGATGCATGAGACAGGGTGCTCAGGGCTGGTGCACTGGGATGAGCCTGAGGGATGGGATGGGGAGGGAGGTGGGAGGGGGGTTCAGGATGGGGAACACATGTACACCCATGGCTGATTCATGTGAATGTAGGGCAAAACCCACCATAACACTGTAAAGTAATAAGCTTCCAAGTTAAAAAAAAAAAAAAGATCTAAGGTTTTGATGTCAAACAGACTGGATTCAAATCCTGGCTGCACCCTTTACTAGCCAGGGGAGAATTAATTCACTTTTACAAGTGTGTTTTCTCATGTGTAAGGTGAACATATGAACATCCACTTCTACAGCAAAGTGCCTAGCTATGCCTTATAAATGGTAACTGCTGTTATTACACTCATTTGGAGAAGGAATTAGGCTCATTTGAGGGGTGAAGTGATCTGTTTAATTTTGCCTTAAAAATTTTACCAGATGTGTCTACCTTAAGCCTTTGCTCTGTTCACTGCATCACTCCAGAAGAATCTCATTAAGACTCAACATCACTGATAGAGTGTTTCTGTGGGTTGCAGTCCAAGGACCAGAAGAATCTATATTATATCATATAATATCACAGAGTTACACAAATATCTCTGGTCAAGGACAATTCCCTTAAAAAAAATGATCAGACATGTGTTCTCGAATTAGCATACATTGATCTCAATTCTCTCCTTAGTATAGTGTATTTGAGTTTTGGATGTCTCCTTTTGCTCTTCTTCATCTCCTTCATACTTCCTACACTCCCTTCCCTACCACACTGTGTGCACACACACCTATGGTGGCTGTAAGAAAATTCTAGGTGTGTCTGCACTTGGACTAGGCTTGTGAGATCCATTATGCCCAAACTGATGATATTTGAGGCACATTATCATAGAGTTAAAAAGTGTGTTAGTTTTCATTTGTTCCTCCAAACCCAGTTGCTACCCTTTTCCGTGCTCCAGGATGCTACCCTGTATGAACTGTTCAGAGGGCCCCCACGCCCCTTGGGGGTCTTTCTGGTGCTGGTTAAGGCATGGCAGCCACAGATTGGAAGTGGATAGTGAGGCCAGGTGTGTGTCACTCCAGTTCCCTCCCTGTGGGCATCCCTGGTTGAGAGCATCAGGCGGCCCTCTTATAAAGCCACTCTCTCCCTCACCTCATCCTTCAAGTGTAAGGGTCCCTACTACTGCTAATCCCAGGCACTGCACATTTACATGTTGGTTTCCCTAACTCTTGGCTTCCTTAGCAGCTCAGATGGTAAAGTGTCTGCCTGCAATGCAGGAGACCTGGGTTCAATCTCTGGGTCAGGAAGATCCCTGAGTTGGAAAGATCCTCTGGAAAAGGAACTGGAAATCCACTCCAGTTGGAGTGGCTACCCACTCCAATACTCTTGCCTGGAAAATCCCATGGACAGAAGAGCCTGGCAGGCTACAGTCAATAGGGTCACAAAGAGTCAGACACAACTAAGCTACTAACACATTCCTTAAATCTGCCTCATCTTTGAAGAGTCCCTCAATTAAACTCTACAAATAACCTATATTGAATGTGCTGTTTACTGACGTAGAACAATTAAATATTATCTTAAATGTGTTTGCTGCTCCAGAGGGTAGAGCAAGGGCCTTGGATATTCAGATGATTTCTTGGCTTGAAGGAAGATCCTCTGACCTCCAGTGTTCTCTATCTTGAGATACAGCTTAATAAAACTGTGTCTACAACAGAAACACATTAGCTCAGCCCTAAGCCACAATCTGAAAAAAGATCTTGGGTTTGAGGTAGGAGGAGAAATAATGTAAAAAGATTCATCATAGTGAAAACACTATGGTGGAAATAGGTAGAAAATATTCTGTCCTTTTTTTTTCCCCTCCAATTAAATACCTGGTCCTTGTACCCTCCTTGAGAGTTTTCCTAGGTGGCACTAGTGGTAAAGAAACTATCTGCCAACGCAAGAGATGCAGCTGTCATTTACTAGTTGCATAGCCTGAGACAAATTATTTAGCCACTCTAAAATGATGGTTTGTTATCTCACACTGACCATAAAGAGTAAGAGCATGAATCCACGTTGTAGTGGATACATTTGCATCACAGAGATGTTCCTTTAGGACCAAGGGACTCATCCACAGGTCCCCCACCAGGAACTGATCTTTAGAAAGTGAACTAGGTGACCCAAGGTTCTACTACCCTCACCAGGAGCCTCTAATTACTGCTCAACACCATGGGAAGATACAAGGTCATTCTGAAAGCCCATACAACACTGATTATCCTGTGGAATTAGCTGAAGCCACTCTTGCAACTGCCCCACAGTTCAACTTGCTCCTCTGCCCAGTCTTATTTTATGATATCATGTTAACCAGCGATGAGTAGCGAGTACTTTGGAGAATTTTATAAGATACACACCCTTCAAAGGGTCATTGGCAGACTTACAAATATCCAGGGAGCTACTACATCAGTGAAGCTTTAAAGGCCTATTAGTCTAGTATGCAAGGACATCCCGTCCAACCTAAGAGGGATTATTCATCTCACGTTTCTCATCATTGAGAAAGAAGGGAAATACTTGGTAGGTTGTCCTGAATTCTGGAGGTGGCATATTCCACATATGTGGGACCCATGCCCCTTTTTCTTCTCTCCAGTCTCTCCCTTTTGGAATGAGAGTGTCTCTCCTATGCCTGTCCTATCATTTCATTTTAGAAGCAGATATCTTGTCTGGTTTCACTGGTTCACAGCTGGAGAATGTTGCCTCAAGAGGAATCATGGGTCTCTTCCATTCTCCATTTAGATATTTAGGTGAGATTTCAGACTTAGTGTTGCTGGAATGGGTTAAGATTTGGGGCTGTTGGCATAAAAATCATTTATTTTTCATGCGCAAAGGATGTGAATTTGGGGAGCACACATGGTTGAGTGTTATGGATTGAATTGTGTTGTATTCAAATTCTTATGTCATAGCCCTAAGCTCCCAGTACCTCAGAATGTGACTGTTTGGGGGGGGGTCAGGTTTGTAAATAAGTAATCATTTTAACATGAGGCTATTAGGGTGGGCCCTAATCCAATCTGGGCCAAAGAAGAAAAGATTATAATACACACACACACATACACACAGATGTGTGTGCATAGGAGGTACAACCATGGAAAGAGGCAGTAAGAGGGTGGCCACCTGCAAAACAAGGAGAAAGGCATCAAGAACCAAACCTGCCAACACCTTGACCTTGGACTGCTAGCCTCCAGAACTGTGAGAAAATAAATTTCTGTTATTTAAACCATTCAGTCTGTGGTATTTTGTCATAGCAGTCCTAGCAAACTAAGACACTGTCTGTCTTTCAATTACCAGGAGGTACAAAGGCCCAAACCCATTGGCATGACTCTAGACAAATCTGAACTCAGGGCCATCTCAGTTCCAGGGCTCCATGAGCCCTGCTAATGAAGATCATGGCATCTGGCCCCATCACTTCATGGGAAATAGATGGGGAAACAGTGTCAGACTTTATTTTTTTGGGCTCCAAAATCACTGCAGATGGTGACTGCAGCCATGAAATTAAAAGATGCTTACTCCTTGGAAGGAAAGTTATGACCAACCTAGATAGCATATTCAAAAGCAGAAATATTACTTTGCCTACTAAGGTCCGTCTAGTCAAGGCTATGGTTTTTCCAGTGGTCATGTATAGATGTGAGAGTTGGACTGTGAAGAAGGCTGAGTGCCAAAGAATTTATGCTTTTGAACTGTGGTATTGGAGAAGACTCTTGAGAGTCCCTTGGACTGCAAGGAGATCTAACCAGTCCATTCTAAAGGAGATCCGTCCTGGGTGTTCTTTGCAAGGAGTGATGCTAAAGTTGAAACTCCAGTACTTTGGCCACCGCATGAGAAGAGTTGACTCATTGGAAAAGACTCTGATGCTGGGAGGGATTGGGGGCAGGAGGAGAAGGGGACGACAGAGGATGAGATGGCTGGATGGCATCACTGACTCGATGGATGTGAGTCTGAGTGAACTCTGGGAGTTGGTGATAGACAGGGAGGCCTGGCATGCTGCAATTCATGGGGTTGCAAAGAGTCGGACACGACTGAGCAACTGAACTGAACTGAAGGAGAAAGGGAACCCATCTCTTCCATTCTCAGTTAAATCACACAGAACTAATTCCATCCCACACTCAAACCAAAGCATTAAAAAAAATCTATTGGTATTTATTAAATTGTTATGGAGACACACATTTGTCTGAAAATTTGATGAACACTCTGCACGACACTTTACTGCCCCAAATTTGCATCTTCACATCGTTCAAGTCTCTAACTCCAGCAGCCATGGACTCCTGAAGCCTATCCCAGAGCTGGAGTTGAGAACTTCTGCTTCAAGGAGAACATGCTCCAATACAAACAGATAAACATGTCAATGTTATCATTATAGACAAAGTGAATGGACAGATCAGGGAGATGGTTTTATTTAGGTTATGATACCGTAGAGAAATTTCACTAGTGAGATATGCCTCAAAGAAAAGGAAGAGCAGTCTGGAGTTTTGTATGATGTCAAAGATACTCCTTGACCAAACTTGAATTAGGTCCTCTGAGCCCTCTTCTTAAGTAGACTCTTGACCTTTGCCTCTGTGTTTGTTATTGTTGAGTCCAGTTTTAGTAAGAATCCTGCTAGGTCAGCAAAGCAGAATATCTCAACCTGGATATCAGAGCACCCTTGATATCAGATCACTTGATCTCATCCCACCTTTGATGCATAAGACATTGTTTTGTTTTTAGCAAGAATACTGTTAGGCCAGTTTTCCCCATGAGTCCTTCTACCCTTGATATTTCCTCATAGTAATTTTATATCTACTGATATTCTCACCCTGCTTGTTGGCTACAAATCTCCCTTTATCCTTGTTGGAATTAGAGTTGAGCACAATCTCTCTTCCTTATCACAATCAAGTTGACTCCTATTGTGAGAAAGTCTTATCTTAAAGTGTTAGAAATTTTTTTTCTTTAAAAATAGGCAGATAAACAAGGAGTCATCTGGAGTATTTAGGGAGTCATGAGAAAGAGTGGACAGTGAGTCTTATTTGAGTCACATGGGGGGGGGGATTCTTTATCATTGACCATTTCCTGAAGCAAAAAATGGTGAGAGGAGTTTGGAAGGCAAAATTATTGTGGGGAAATTTCTCAATGATTGTTCTTTTCTGAAAGTACAGGACTCACGTACATTCAATACTTTTAATTTATGAAGTCTTTAAATTGTTGCTATGAGTATTCAACTTTCAACATTACAGGTTTAGCCAAGTTTTATACATTTAGCCAACCTGTGAAAAAATTATGTGGAGACTTTTTTTTTAAGTCTCATATGTACTTCTTAAAACTATAAGATAGTGACTACAGAGGAGATTTATAAGAAATTTGTTACGGTTTACGATGTCATGCCTTGCTTTACTAGAAAGGAAACTCCTGTCAGGAAGAGACCTCTCAACTTTTTATTCTATAATTTTTATTTTATTTTTATAATTTTTATTTCTTTTTATTTCTGTAATTTTTTACTCTTTTCCATTTTCTGTATGAGTTGACTTCCAAATGTCATAGTCTAAACACACAGAGTATTAAAGAAAACTGAATTCATAAATACATGGGCTAGAACCCCAATCTCCTATACCATGGGTATTTTCTTACAGAGTCCTGAAATTCCAAAGTCTACAAGTCTGTTCTTGAGGGTTCCAAACATCATGTCCTTCTTAATTCCCTTAGTAGCTCTTTCTTTACAAGAAATGAGCATAAAAGCACAGCAATCTTTAGTATGGTTTGTAGTTTGTCAGGCTTAATATAAAAGAATTTTTAAAAGTCAAAATAAAGAAAATAGTATAAACAGTTTACAAGCAAGGTTTTAAATAACAGTTCACTATTATGGTCAGATATAGATGTACATATTTTGTGTCACATGCTTCTTATCAACCTACATTCCAAATTCCATTTTTGAAAAGGAAGTCTTAGATCTTTTTTCCTCTTAATTTTTATTGTGTATGCATGCACACGCATCCATAACAAATGAAAATCATTAGTGTAGACACTGCAGGAAGTCCTATAGTAAAATAAGACATTGTTAAGTCTATAATTAACAGTCTAACTTGGATGGGAGTTAGGAAAGGTAAAAAAGAAAAGCTTTTACAAGTCAGAGAGGCTTGGCTTACTGTTGCAAATAGAAAGAAAGAGAGAGAGAAGTAGAAGGAAGAAGAGGAGATGGGAAGGAGAAGGAGGAAGAAGAAAGGAGGGAGGGAAGAAGGAAGGAAGAAGGGTGGATGCAGTCTTTACTGCAGAAATGCTCCCAGTGGGAGATATCAGAAGAATAAGTGATTGCTTTGGGGATGTTGCTCTCCTTGCCAACTATAGTAAACCTGGGCAATCACATTGCTTAAGATGATTCTGGATGGCAAGATGTCATTTGATTTCTTTGAAAATCTAGAAGGAATCATTCTAATATGCAACATATGAGAGAAGTAAATTATTTAAGATTATTTGAGATGTTTGCAAAAAAACTTCAGATTTCTTTGAAATATGCAATTAAAAAAATCTTCTTAAAATTATAGACTTGAGGAAAATAGAGGCTGTACAGGTTATCTATTAGAAACAATTTTAAACAACTTATCGCAATAGTTGATGGCTTAAAGCACCCAGCCTTTTATTTGCTTACAGTCTTGTGACTCAGCAACTTACAATGGTCTGAGCTGGTCAACTTTCTTCCTGAGTGTCCTAGAGTGACTTACCTGCTGCAGTCACTTTGTGGTCTTGTGGGGGATGCTGCCTTTCCTCTCTAGCACAACAGTCTTGGATTCTTCACATGAATTAATGTGGGACCATGACTGTAACAACACACCACAGAGGCAATCTAGTCAAACCTTATTTTTTCATGGATTTTGTATTTGTGAACTTGCTTACTTGCAAAAATTTGTTTGTAACTCCCAAATCAAAACTCGCAGTGTTTTCATGATGATTTGTGGACTGGTGCAGAACAGAGAAAAATTTGAGTCCCAGTTTAGGTTCAATAAGTCGATGAACTGTCTTTTCATTTCAGCTCATACTGTAAACAAGTGTGGTTTTTTTTGGTAATATATTTAGTGTCATATCTTTCATATTTTTGTGTTTCACTGGTGATGTTGCTATTTAACATGGTCCTCAATCATACAGCTGAAGTGCTGTCTGGTAATCCTAAATGCAAAAAGGTTGTGAGGTGCTTTATGGGAAAAATAGGTGCACTAGAGAAACTTCATCCAGGCATGCATTATAGTGTTGTTGGCTGTGAGTTGAATGTTAATGAGCCAATAATACATACTCACTATGGTGTCTTTAATCGTCAATCCACATTAAATAAATTTATGCCTTAACTGGCTTACAAAAAGGTTGTAGCTAGAGATTCACAAGAACCTAACCCTGTATTACTTCTAGGAGCAGTGACTCAGTATTTGCTAACCAGGTATTTGTAGAACTTTGCTAAGCAAGGCTATGGTTTTTCCAGTGGTCATGTATGGATGTGAGAGTTGGATTATGAAAAAGGCTGAGTGCCGAAGAATTCATGCTTTGAACTGTGGTGCTGTGGTGTTGGATAAGACTGTTGAGAGTCCCTTGGACTGCAAGGAGATCCAACCAGTCCATTCTAAAGGAGATCAGCCCTGGGATTTCTTTGGAAGGAATGATGCTAAAGCTGAAACTCCAGTACTTTGGCCACCTCATGCGAAGAGTTGACTCATTGGCAAAGACTCTGATGCTGGAGGGATTGGGGGCAGGAGGAGAAGGGGATGACAGAGGATGAGATGGCTGGATGGCATCACTGACTCAATGGATGTGAGTCTGAGTAAACTCTGGGAGTTGGTGATGGACAGGGAGGCCTGGCGTGCTGTGATTCATGGGGTCACAAAGAGTCGGACACGACTGAGCAACTGAACTGACAGAACATAACCACTATGAGCAATGAGGATTCACGATACACAACAGTGTATTCATTCCTATCCAGTGTAGAGTAGTGTGCTTATATTATTTCTGAGTATAAATCATAAATCACTTTTGATAAATTCAATAGTAATGAAAAAGATCAAGTGACAAGCCCAAAGTGAACTGAATGAGTTCAATTCCAAATCAATTTAATAAATATTTATGAGGCATTTACAAAACTGGGCAAGGTAATGTCATGCGTAGGTGTTAGAGTAGGGACAACATTGAACACCTGGTTTATCCTAAAGAGCTCAGAATCCAGTGAACGAAGTGAGGCAGTAGGGAATGGGATTTAGGCTAGAAAAGAAAGTTCATAAAGTATTAAGGAAGCCCAGAAATGAGAAATGCATTTGGCTGGTGAAACCAGAGCAGGATTCATGGAAGAGATGATATTGAAATATGGATGGTATTTTCATAAACAAAGTTGAGGGGAAAAGAAATTTCTGTGTTAAAGAAAGGAACATCATGAACAAAGATATGCTGAAATGGGGAGAGGAAGTTTGGAGCACTTGGGAGGGGTGACTGTATCATGAGGTCCTAGTGCATTGGTTGCATCAAAAGTGGTAACAGTTACCACTTACTGAGCAGTTAATACCATCTTTTAAGCATGTCACATGTATTATTTCATTTTATTCTCACTAAAAATTGATGAAGTGTAGTACTGGTATCATTTCAGTACAGTATCATTGCAGAGGTGAAGGAACTGAGGCATAGACAGAGCATAACTTGCCTAAAGTCACAGCACCCTTCCCCCACATAATCCTTTCTTATTTCTCTAATAAGTCCAAGCTCATTCTTGACATTCTTGCCAAGGGCATTTGCACTTGCTAATCCCTCTTCTGGAATGTCTTTCCCCAGCTTTCAACCCAAGTGTCAGTAGCTTGGATAGGCCTTCCCTAAGTGGCCTATCAAATCTTGAAACTAATTATAATGATTTTTATTTATCCATTATATAGTTGTGTTTGTATATTCAGCCGTTCATTTATTTATTTACTTATCTGTCTGTTTTATGCACAGCTGTATCCCCTGTACCCAAATAGCAATAGGCCTATGTGGCACACAGTAGATTCCTGATGAATACTTATTGAAAGAATGTACAAGTTCTGTGAGAGCAGGAACATTGTATTCTTGCTTACTTATGTATTTCCAGCTCCCTAAATAATTTCTGGAGGACTATAAGGAGTTGATCAATATGATCAATACATAAGACAACAGTAAAGTAGTAGAGCCAAGACTGAAACCAATACCACTTTAATGGCAGAAAGTGAAGAGAACAAAAGAGCCTCTTGATGAAGGTGATAAAGGAGAGTAAAAAGCTGGCTTAAAGCTCAACATTCAAAAAACCAAGATCATTGCATCTGGTACCATCACTTCATGGCAAATATAAGGGGAAAAAGTGAAAACAGTGACAGATTTTATTTTCTTGGGCTCTAAAATCACTGTGAACAATGACTGCAGCCTCAAAATCAAAAGATCCTTGCTCCTTGGAAGAAAAGCTAGGACAAGCCTAAACAGTGCATTGAAAAGCAGAGACATCACTTTTCTGACAAAGGTCTATTAGTCAAAGTTATGGTTTCTCCAATAGTCATATAAGGATGTGAGAGTTGGACCATAAAGAAGGCTGATCACTGAAGAACTGATGCTTTCAAATTGTGGTGCTGGAGAAGACTTTGGAGAATCTCTTGGACAGCAAGGAGATCAAATCAGTTAATCCTAAAGGAAATCGACCGTGAATATTCATTAGAGGGACTGATGCTGGAGCTGAAGCTTCAACACTTTGGCCACCTGATATGAAGAGCCAGCTCATTGGAAAAGACTCTGATGTTGAGAAAGATTGAGGGTGGGAGGAGAAGGGGGTGACAGAGGATGAGAGGGTTGGTTGGAATTACTGACTCAGTGAACATGAGTCTGAGCAAACTTTGGGAGACAGTGAAGGATAGGGAAGCCTGGCATGTTGCAATTTTGGGGGTTGCAAAGGTCAGACACAACTTAGCAACTGAACAACTTCAGAGAGGAGTTGCATAAGGAGGCCAGAGAAGATGAGTTGGACCTGGATCATGAGGGGTTTTTAATTCCATACTTATTAAAGTCAACTGTAATACAGAAACAACTGATGATTTCTGAGTAGAGATGTAAACTAATCAGAGCCATGCTTTGATCAAAAGTTCCCTTTGGCAGAGGTTGGATTAGATGTAATTGGAAAGAAGTTTCCACAAGAGGGTCAGGTAAAAGAGCAAACAGCATATTATCCTAAGAGCCAGATAAAGAGATAAAAGGGGCATTAGGACCCAAAAAAGGGTGAGAATTCCACAGACATTGGGGAGTTTTAATGCACAAACTGAAGATGAAAGGTAGAATAGGAGAGTAATAAAAGATAAACCAGAGGCTCTGGGCTTACTTGAATAACAGGCTCAACTTCAGCATTTACTGAAGTTGGAAAGATGAGGTTTTAGGAGGGTTTCAGGATCTGGAGGGGGATGCCTATTTGTGTTTCTAGTAGAACTCTAGGAAGAGAGAATCATTAGGAAGTAGGAAATTTAAGAGAAATTATGCTGGGGGCAGAGATTTGGGAACCATCTGTTGAGAGGCAGTTAGTGAGACCATGATTACAGATGATCTGCAAAATTGGAGCAATTGCAGAAGAGGATAAAGAGTACATGTATAAAGAATGTCTTCACTGAACAGAAGGAAGCAGGAGAATGTGAAATAGAGGCATCAAAGTAAAAGACAGCCAAAAAGTAGGGAAGTGTCAAGTTATAACAGTTTACCCAGGAAAGAGTGGATGAGCACAAGGTCTCTGAAAACCATAAAGAAGTGGGCTTAAGAATACTGGAATGAGAGGTCAGATTGCAACAGGTTGAGAAATATTTGGTGTATAATAAAAAAGATGGTATGGCAGCTCAACTGAGGAAGCTTCTTTAGGAAAGTGACTCCTTCAGAAGCAGGGTAGAAGATATATTTTGTGGTTTGAGGACAGAGGAGGATGAATAATATAGTGGGTTTAATCAGATTTAGAAAGTGAAAAGTTGGCATGAAGATTATAAAGAACTCTATTTTTCTGATGAGAGCAATTCTGAAATGATTGATCATGAAACTGAGGCTGGGGTAGAAAGATAAATAATTCTTGATGGATGGGATAGTCTGAAAGACCTGAAAGAAACCCAGATCAAAGGCACACTGGGGATAAGGAGTAGATTCAGTGAGATCAAGAAAAAGAAATAAAAACTATAGCCTGAGGGTTGACTCAGCGAGGAGACTTCTTAGGTTTTGATTTTGGAAGTATAGTAATTCCAGGTATGTTGATGTGCATATAAAAAAGATAGAGATGACAGACACTAGATTGAAGAACTTGAGATCAGAGTTTAGGGAAGGTTACAACATACATGTTGAAGTCATTAAGACCATTAGTAAAGGACAAAAACTGAAAGAGAACTGAGGAGAGGATCATAAGCCAAAGCGATCAACAATGAATCCAAAAGATTTTGCAGTGGCTGATTGTAATGAATGAGTTCAGGCATGATAGCTCACAAGCTTTACAAGGCAGTTAATAGGAGCAAGTGTGAAGAATGAAAATAATAACAACTTATAACTTCTTTTTGTGCTTCATATTTATAATACATCTGTAAGCTAGGTACTTCTGTACCTAATTGGGTACTAGCCTAAGTACTTATGTACCTAACTTCTGTAAGGAGTGTGGGAATGTCATATTTGTGGAACTCTGGAAAGCTATATGACTATTAGCTTAGCAGGATTTTTATAAAATTGTGTTCAGTGAATTGAACTTTAATATTATACCATCAGCTTTTAACATGGTCACTGTAACTATACAAGGTACCATAAAATATTTTAAAATATATTCTCTAATAAATGCTCATTTAATTTCTTCTGATTCTCAAAAGAATCTCACAAATACTATTCCTTTTAAGTTTTCAAAAATGTTATTGGAGTATAGTTTATTTACACAGTTGTGGCAGTTTCAGGTGTATAGCAAAGTGATTCAGTTATACCTATGCATACATTTATTCTTTTTCAGATTCTTTTCTCATATAGGTTACCACAGAACACTGAGTAGAGTCTCCCACTCTTCTTTGTAAAATGAAGCAGGATAAGACGTTATAAAAAACTTCAGAAATCACTCAGCTCATTAATCACATATAGCACCAAGTTTTGAAACCAGTTCTATTGACCATAGACTCTACTTTCCTTCTACATTAGAAAAATAGAGTGCACAAAGGCAGAAGTTTCTCTATGCCCAAACATATCACATCTATAGAGAAAATAAAAGCCACTCTTTCCTGTCAAAGTAAGCAAAGCAGATATGAAAGCAAGTTATCCAGAATGGAAATGAGGAAATACAGAGAGGCATGGGAAAAATTCCTACTATTTACTTATGGAAGTAATGCTTGAGCTTTAGGACTCAAGCATGGAATTTGTGGTGTTCGTATGGTGCTTCTAAGTCAAGTTTCTAGGTAGATTCTAGAGAGTGGCCTGAGCTGGTAGAAGAGTCTAAATAAGTGATTTCCCCTCTTTACCTCTGGGAATTCTCATCTTCTTGGGGGAGGTCTTCAGGAGACCTCATTAAAGAACTAAAGATAAAACTACCATATCACCTAGCAATCTCGCTACTAGGCATTTACATATACCCAGAGAAAGCCATAAATCAAAAAGACACATGTGCCCCAGTGTTCATTACAGCACTATTTACAATAGCCAGGACATGGAAACAAGCTAAATGTCCATCAACAGAGGAATGGATAAAGAGGTTGTGGTACATATACAATGGAATGCTACTCAGTCATAAAAAGGAACAAAACTGGATCATTTGTAGAGATGTCATACATAGTGAAGTAAGTCAGAAGGAGAAAAAAAACCCACATAATAATGCATATGTGTGGATTTAGAAGGATGGTACAGATAATCTTATTTGCAAAGCAGAAATAGAAACACAGAAGTAGAGATCAAATATATGGACACCAAGAGGGGAAAGGAGGAGTGAGGTGAACTGGGAAATTGGGATTGACATATATACACTATTGATACTAGGTGTAAAATAGAAAAATCATGAGAACATATTATATAGCTCAGGAAACTCTACTCATTTCTCTCTGGTGACCTAAATGGGAAGGAAATCCAAAGAAGAGGGGAAATCCAAAGAAGCTGATTCCCTCTTTTGTACAGAAGAAACTAACATAACTTTGTTAAGCAACTATATTCCAATAAAAATTAATTAGAAAAAAAGACACCTTATACTCTACTCAATGGGGTATAAGGTTCTGAGATATATACTGCTTCTTTTATATCTATCTATCTATCTATCTATCTATCTATCTATCTATCTATATATCAGCTTAAGGTATAAAGGTTATATGAATTATCATAATTATAATCAAATATGAGGAATTATAGAGAATAACAGGCATGTATTCATTCATTTGCCATATCAGATGTGTAATACTCCAAGAGTTGAAAATTCCTGTCTACTTGTTTTCTATCACACTGCTATTCTTTACCCATTGCTGGAACTGGTGTCTATAATTTTCTAGAATGTCTTCATTTTTTCAAGTACACAATCATAAACTGTAGTATGTTGTTTACCTTTTAAAATTTATATGAAAATCGTTTCATATTAAACATTTTTTACAATGAGTTTTTAAAGTAATATTTATACACATCGTAATCTGTAAACCTAGTTTATTTTATCTGTTTAGGCTTGTTTATTATTTAATGCAGTGGGTTTTTTGTATGATTATATGACTTTTTTTTTCTAGTCTCCTGTTGATGGATGTTTAGGTTGTTTACAATTTTTTTCACTATTTAAATATTTTGGTGATAAGCACTTTTTTGCACTTGCTCTTAAACATATGTGAGAAGACAAATTTAGGGCTAGAACTCATGGGTTGAGTGCATAAATTCAGTTTGTTAGATATGAATTAGTTGCTTATCAAAGTGGTTGTCCCAAAGGTATATCCCCTTCAGTAATGCCTGAGAGTCTCTATTGCCAACATATTATTGTCAGACTTTTCAAAACTTTATCAGTCAAATGGATATAAAATGTTAACTCTTCAATTACCAGCAGAGTTGACTTTTTTATTGCATGTCCACCTGCCATTGGAATTCTCTAATTTTCATTAGAAATCTATGAGTGATTTTTGACTCCTGACCTAGATATGACTCTGATCACAATTA
This sequence comes from Madoqua kirkii, assembly GCA_006408675.1. NCBI lineage: Eukaryota > Metazoa > Chordata > Mammalia > Artiodactyla > Bovidae > Madoqua > Madoqua kirkii. Next base: position 291 of record SJYC01086584.1, on the reverse strand, counting down.
TTATAATGAATTATTTATATGAATAAAAGTAGCAGCAGATTACACATTATACATTACAAAAAACATTGATGTTGAATGAGGCTCAAGGTGGCTCCTCTGCAGGTCAACATTACCACCAAGGTTAATTCTAAGAAAAATTGTTTTAGAAGATAAGTGATTACTTTTCATCACATGTTTTCTAAAATCACCATGATTTTTTTAATGGAGTATAAAATGATAGTATGTCACTTTATGACTGGTCTCAGACACAGGCCAAAGATACCTTTTCCTCTTTGCTAGAGCAATGCTAAA
>SJYC01086582.1:0-76156 GCA_006408675.1 Madoqua kirkii | reverse complement strand
CAACTTTTAGAATTAATATGAAAGTTTAATGAGGTTGTTGGATATTGAACCAACTTAAAGCAACAGCAATAAGTAATTATAAAATAGATAAAAAAGCATTCATTTTCACTGGAAACATATACTATAAAGTACTTAAGACTCAATCTTACAAAATATCCATGAGCTTTTTAAAGAAACTAAGTTGGAGAAATTATGGTAATTATAAGTTAAAGATAATAGATCAAGTAATGATGCTAAAGCTGGAACTCCAGTACTTTGGCCACCTCACGCAGAGTTGACTCTTGTGTGAAAAGACTCTGATGCTGAAAGGGATTGGGGGCAGGAGGAGAAGGGGCGACAGAGAATGAGATGGCTGGATGGCATCACTGACTCTATGGATGTGAGTCTGAGTGAACTCCGGGAGTTGGTGATGGATAGGGAGGCCTGACATGCTGCGATTCATGGGGTTGCCAAGAGTCGGACACGACTGAGCGACTGAACTGAACTGAATCTTATAATATAGAATCAATTTCATAAACAAGAAGATGGAGAAAACTTATACAGAATGTAAACAGTTCCATGCGTAAAATGAAGCAATGCTATTCTGGATGACTCAGAAATGAACTACACTTATATGAGCCAAAGGTAATTTTAGTACTATATTTAGCAGCTACAGTTGATACAGAACAGTTGTCTATATCTGCTTACTTTTAGATTTCCAGTTTACTTTTAGAATTAAGTCTGGCTAAAAATGACAGGACATACAAAATTACAGTGGCTTAAAATCACAGATACTTAGTTTTCCCTTCCTTAAATGCAATTTACAATTTAGCATTCCTAAAATGATATGACAGCTCTACAATTATCAATGAACCATGTTATTTCTATCTGGTAATTCTTCTATATTGAACATGGGGATTTTCACCTCCTAGTTTAAGATGGTTGCTTGAGCTCTAACCATTATGTCGGTATTCCATCCAGCAGAAATGAGGAAAGCTAAATAAGAGTGTACCCATTTCTTTTAGGGATCTCTACAGTAGTCACACCATGATATTTTCAGTGTACATACCATTGAGTACATGTTCTATGACCCTATGTTTCTATAAGGGAAGCTAAGAAGTGTAGTCTTTACTTAGTACAGACATATGCCTAGCTAAAAGAGGCTTCCGTTCACAAAGAGGAAGTAAAGAACAGATATGTGGGGACTTTTACAAGTCTCAACAATAACACTGTTTAGTTCTCTACTATTACAGAAAAATTCTGTAAGGATTGGAGAAAAAATAAGGGTGGGAGAAGATACTGCTATTGATGTGGCTGGCCTTTAGGTAGTGATCAATTTGGGGGAAAGGGTTTTTTAAATTTACTAATAAAAATATGAATTAATCCAATATCTGATACTTGAATACTTCCCTGGCCATTTGAAAGTAAAAGTCACTCAGTTGTGTCCAACTCTTGGGGCCCCATGGACTGTACAGTTCATGGAATTTCCCCAGGCCAGAATACTGGAATGGATAGCCTTTCTCTTCTCCAAGGGATCTTCCTAACCCAGGGATCAAACCCAGGTCTCCCTCATTGCTGGTGGATTCTTTACCAGCTGAGCCACAAGGGAAGCACAAGAAGACTGGAATGGGTAGCCTATACCTTCTCCATCAGATATTCCTGACCCAGGAATTGAACCAGGGTCTCCTGCAGGCAGATTCTTTACCAACTGAGCTATCAGGAAAGTCTGATTACATGGTCATATTTGGCATTAAAGCGGCCGTTAATATCTATGTTTTCAAATTGTGTTTTCAAAACACAATGGAAATTCTCATTTCCCATGATATAAGGAGTGCTTCTAAATCCAAATTTCTCCAGACATTCTCCAAAAAACAATACAGATTCCCAAGGAGAACAAAGAAAATTACTCAGGATCTATGGCTATAATCTGACTGGAACAGAGAACGCCACAACCACAGTTTACAGGAAAGTAGGGAAATAGCTCCAGACCAGCAACAAAGCCCATGCTGCAGCTGAAAGTTGTGTGAACGCTGCAAGGAAGAGACAAGGAGGTGACAGAGGCATAAGGCTGACAGAACACAAAAATTACTAACTCTGGACAAAAGGAGTCCCACCGGAAGAGGGGGAAGATTGAGGACAGCCCTGAAGGTGAAGAGATTGAAAGTATATACGAGACTAGAGGCTGGAGTCTCATTAAGACACTATCTGAAGGTGAGGAGCAATCTTGAAGGTTTGCTGATGAAGAGGAAAAGGGAAAAAAACAATGAAAATCAAGTCTTTCCAAAATATAAGAGAATCACAAAGTAAGAAGATACACTGAAACTTTCTATAAAGAACAAAAGAAAGCACTATTGATTTTAGAAACTGTGCTTCCCCAGACTGACAGTAAAAAGCTCTCTTCAGCTCAGCCACCCACACCATTATTTCTCTGGCCCAGAAAAATAGAAGACATTTCGCAATGAACTGGAGTGGGTTGCCATTTCCTTCTTCATCGCAATGAACAGAAGATGGCAATCAAAGCTAATATAAGAAGAAAACAGAAATGTGAATCATACAATGTCAGCTGATAAACAGTCTCCCCAAAATCCACCATGAAGCAGAAGAAAACAGTAAGAAAATTCTCCAGCCTGCGTTAAGTATTATTTAACATTTTCAGATGTCAAAATAGAGTATGAGTTAGAAATCAAGATATTTAGAACATAAATCAACAAGAAGAGAGAAAAAGAGAGAGAAGACAAAAACAGGGGTGGGAGAAAGGAAGAGGGAATAAGCCAGACAGAGAGAGAACAGACGTGAAAATATGTGAAATATTGATGAATTTGCTTGTATTTAACTTTGAACTTTTGCTGTAGATGTGAAATTTTAAGTTAAGGTATACACATAGATATAAAGCATTTCATTTCTAGTATGTGCCAACCACTGCTGGTGCTACAGGGTATTGGCCTCTTAAAGTTCAGAACGGATGGGGAGATAAACATACTTGCATTAATCAATTAAACAGACAAATAAAAGTACCTTTATAGACTAAAGGAAAATGCCAGATCCTGAAGAAGTGTATAAAGTATATAGGGATGGGTGTCTATATTGGGAAGTTAGACACAGCTTTCATGAAGAAGCACTATTTGAGATGAGACCTGAGAGGTGGGTAGGACTTAAGCAGACGATAATGAAGGGAGATGCATTTCAGGCAGAAAGGATAGCATTGTTGCATATTTTGCATCAGGAAAAAGGTCAGAGAAGATTTTATGTATGTAATCGATTTTTTCACACCTACTCTTCCTCTGATACAGACATCTGTGTCTCCTGTCAACTGGAGGTTGAGTTAGGAAGTGGGTATGGAGGATGTTGGTGTAGGTTTGGGGGTAAGAATTCTATTTTATTTTTTATTCTTCTTTACTGTTAGGCATTTGAATTAATGAGCGCATATATCTTTTACAAGAACAAGTGAAAATTAAGAAGAGTTTTACAGAAGGGAGATTGTCGGGTGTCTTTCATTTGCCCTGAGGACCCCTCTTCACTCTGCTCCCCCGGGTCGAGCATCTGAGAGCCCTTCACGCACAGGTGTCATTAGTGGGCTCTCTCTGCCTTCTGGCTACTGGTTGAGCTTGGCCAATGGGAGACCTAGGAAGGAGGTCAGAAGCGGGAGCACATGAGGACAGGGTATTTATTCTTCAAGGCCCTCCTTGGAAGGTCTGCATGTTCAGCTGTCTCTCTCTGAAGAAGACAGGCATCATGCATCAGGTAACCTCTCTACACAGCTGTCTCTGAGTTCTGATCACCTTCCCTTCCCTTGTCTCTCTGGTCATGGTGGGCTGAATGACAGCCCCTAAAGACAACCTTCTTCCCTGGAACCCGTGACCATTGCCTTGTACCTTAAAAGGGACTTTGTACACTATTGATACTATGTATTAAATAGATAGGGGGCTTCCCTGGTGGCTCAGAGGTTAAAGCGTCTGCCTCCGATGTGGGAGACCTGGGTTCGATCCCTGGGTTGGGAAGATCCCCTGGAGAAGGAAATGGTAACCCACTCCAGTATTCTTGCCTAGAGAATCCCATGGACAGAGAAGCCTGGTAGGCTACAGTCCACGGGGTTGCAAAGAGTGGAACACGACTGAGCGACTTTACTTCACTTCATAAAATAGATAACTAATGGGAATATACTGTATAACACAGAGAACTTTATGCTCTGTGGTGACCTAACTGTGAAAGAAATTTAAAAATAGAGAGGATATATGTACATGTATAACTGACTCACTTTGCTGTACTGTAGAAACTACGGAAACCTGGAAACAGGGAGAAAAGATGTGATGTGAGGACCTGATCCGAGGAATGCAGGCGGCCTCTAAAGGTTGGGAAAAAGCCAGAACAAGGATTCTCTCCTGGGACCTCCAGAAGCAACTCCTCTCTGTCGACCTCATGACTTAGCATGATGGTATTGTATTTCTGACTCCTTGACCTGTATGATAATAAATTCATGTTATTTTAAGCCACTAAATTGGTGGTAATTTGTTACAGCAGCAGTAGGATACTAATCCCCAGGCTTAGGATAATAAAGGCTCCCTACTGGCTTCAATAGCCCAGGGTAGCACACTCTCCCTTGTTTATGATCCTAAGTAAGATTACTTTTATAAGTAATCTGTATGTTAAACTATCTTGATTTACCCAATTTGAATGTGCCATATGTTTTCTGTCAGGAACCTCCATGAATTTCCTTTTTCTTCACTTTTAAAAGTGGGTATGATCATTAGTAATACCTATCACCCAAGATGGCTATGAGGCAAATGAGTTGATGAGGTAAGCACATGTTTGAAAGTTGTAAAGTGATGTAGATTTTTCAATTGAAAATGTTTTGCGTGCTTCAAACTGTTGAGTGCCACTTGCTTGGATAGTCACCTGGAATAGATAATCAAGCTGGAGTGAATAGATATAAAGGTGTCATTTGCTCATATTAGGCCCAGATCCAAATCACAAGAACAGATTTGATTAAGACTCTCAGGACAAACCTGAAAAGGCAAATTAATCTGATGATGTGGAAAAGAAATCAAGCCCAAGCACAGAAAACAGCAGCTGATTTAACTAATGCTTGACACTAAGAACCTCCTGAGTGACCAGAAGGATCGTATTCTGCCACTGGGGATGGTTTGCTTATGTCTCTGGGTTTCTTCCATGCTGTCTCTTTATCCAGAATGCTCTTGCTTTCTTTTCTGCTCCTAATTCCTATTTGCCACCTCCTCCTGGAAGCCATCCATGATCCATAGGTTTAATTAGGTGTCCACTTGCAATGTTCTATTAGTCTTTCTGTGATTATCTCCACTTTGGTGATCAAATATTGGAACTGTCTATTAATTTACCTGTCTCTCCCCAGTACATTGTGAATTCTTTTCTTTCAGAATAAAACTATGTCCATTATCTCCATGTCCTTAATACCTAACATGGTGTCTGGTTCATAGTAAAGTCTCAGTAAATAATTTTTTTATTGTGGTAAAAGTCATACAATATAAAACATACTTTTAAAACTATATTTAACTGTATAGTTTGGAGCACTAAGTATATTCACATTGTTGTGCAACTCTTACCATCATCCATCTCCTGAATTTTTCACCTGCCTAAACTGAAACTTTCCACATTAAACACTAACTAACCCCCTGCCTCCCAATCCCTGGGCCCCTAGTGTCCATCAATGTACTTTCTGAATCTATACGAATTTGACTATTCTAGGTGCCTTGTATAAGTGCAATCAAACGGTATTTGCACCTAATGTATATTGGAATGCATTTTTAAGGTTAACTTAATATATGTCTATGAACAAACTGTATTGATACCTTCTTTTTTCCCTTGTGCCATACTGTAGTTTCTCATTATTTATATTATACATAGTAATGTGTATATGTTAATCCCAATGTATCCAACCCCACTTTATCTCATTTGTGCCCATGCATTTGTTCTCTATGTCTGTGTCTCTATTTCTACTTTGCAAATAGATTCAATAAATATTTAATAAATTCTTTGTGAGTGAATAATAAGCAACATCTAAAGTTAAATCTATATAATTTTTGTATAAATCAGTGTTTACACAATAAGCATCACTATTCCTAGTATTAAGTTTTATCCATTCAAGAGTTGATATTAACAGTTTTTAATAGTCCCAAGTAGTCTTATTCAATAGAACAAAAATAATACTGGGGAAATGCCACATTATAAAAATAGTTATCTTAAATGGAACAGGCCAACATCAGAATCAAACAAATGCTCATATGAAATCTAAAATCCGTAGATCCCCGAGAGACTCCCCTTCTGCTATCTAAATTTAATGTGGATAATTTGTCATTCTATAAATACATTCCAGCTTTGGTTCATTCACATGTTTTACAGGCTCTGTGTATATCTCAGCTCTTGGCTTTAGTGATTGTTCGAGCTAGAAGGTTGAATAACTTGCATAGATTTTCTACTGGAATTATGTGGGCCAAAAATCTGGAGCACATAGTTAATATGCAGTGTTTCTTAGACAAGAGTGACAGGATTTTTAAGCGTTTTATCAGGAGTTCTGCATTCTATCCTTCCTGGTTTATACTCAGTGGCACATCAATTGAGTAATAGTTTAAATGAGTATGGTAAACATCGTTAATGGTCCTGGAAAAAAGTAGTTAACTAGACTTTGATCCACTTCTGTTATGCCATCAGCAGGAAATTATGCTTCTTTTGAAAGACAATGCTTTGCTCTTACTTAATATAACTGCAAACTTCGGACTGCAAATTTGTGTACACAACCAGTAAGGAAGGCATATAGCAGTTACAGAGGCTGCAAGGGATACCAGGAAAGCATATATATATATGTGTACATCTCTACACATATGACTGATGATTGTTCTGTGAAACTGAGGCAGAAGGTAGACAGGCCCTCCCAGGGTAAAGCGATTGGGAATTCAGTTCCTACCGACTCCAAGATGAGAGTTGCAGGACAATTAAGGAAAGAGGCTGGGCCCTGCCCAGGCCACATATTTCTTATTCTTGAAGTCAGGAGATCTCCCCAACCACACATATGCAGAAAAACTCCTTGGAAGCCAAAGAAGAGTTATGTCAAAAGATGTTCCCTACCCATAGGCCTTTCCGGTAAATCCCTCTCGGCTAAGAGAAGTGTGCACACAAATGGGAGGATCCTGAGACATACCAAATATGGATTGCAAACCAGGCAAGTCAGAATGATTGGCCAAAGGAAACCTGGAAAGAAGTACTCCATAAAAGTAATTCAAACTGCCATAACAGCACAACTCAGGGACTCTCAGTCCGAGTCTGCCCACGTGTCTATCTACACATATTATATTTTTTCCCTCCTAATAGATACTTTACTTGCTTCCCTACTTTTCAGTTTGTGGAAATTCTTTTCTGCAAAACCAAAGGGCCAAAGGCCTTTGTCACTGACCACTGGTCTAGTGGCGAGGGTCTGGTGCTTTCACTGCTGTGACCCAGCCCGGTCTCTGGCTAGGAACCCAAGTCCCACTCTAAGCACCGCAGGCCAAGGTCTCACTAGTCACAAACTTGAACACATTTGTCACTGAAATGCCTTTTAAAAAAATCAGTAAAGAATTTATTTTATTTACTGGGCTCTTTTAATATCATTCATTTACTGGATCATTTCTGATTCATTTAGCTAGCACTTTTTTTGTTCATCTACTACAGACCCATTACACTCGAGTGAGAAGATAAAAAGCAAATGAGCCTTGCCATTGTGAATTTCATGGTTTACTAGGGGAGACTGACAGATATGTCAAAAATTGGGCAATGAGATGAATACTATGATGGTATTGTGAATGTTACGTGGTATAGAAATAGTCTAACGAAGGACTGGCAGGAAGTGTTGTTAACTTAGAAACAACAATGGATTACTGAACAACTTGGAATATAGAATTAAGGTAAGGTAAGGTAAGGTGAAGTCGCTCAGTCGTGTCTGACTCTTTGGGACCCCATGGACTATAACCTACTAGGCTTCTCCGTTCATGGGATTCTCCAGGCAAGAATACTGGTGTGGATTGCTATTTCCTTCTCTAGGGGATCTTCCCAACCCAGGGATCGAACCCTGGTCTCCCTCATTGGAGGCACATGCTTTAACCTCTGAGCCACCAAGATACGAGGTTGGACTTAATAGCTCTGGATATTTTCTTTCTTTAGTGAAAAGAGTTGCAGCTGTCAGGTTATAAAGTATCCAGGGATATTTCAGTTAAGAGGGAAAATGGAGAGGTCTGAAAATAATAACAAATGCTGTCAAGGTTTTGATGGTGGTCAATTCTGTCTGTGTTCTGAAGTGAGGTCTGAATAACTGATGGGACAGGCAGGAATCCTGAGCAATGTTATCCTTGCTTTCAGGACAGTTACATCTGAGGAGATAGGAGGTGTCAATATCGAGTCAGTTCCTCAACTCTTAATAATGTATAACATGGATGGTACCAAGAGCTTAGCAAAGTAGTTGGTCTTAAGCCATTAGGTCATGATTGCCTTCCCAGAATGGACCTATCTTGATGGTAGATATGAAAATGCCACAAGAATATAAAGCACACCCAGAAAAGAGCTGGAGGCAAACTCAAGTTTTTTATGGGATTACGACTGTATCAGCTCTCACCCAAGTACTACTTTGACCTCTCCATGTGGTTCCTAAGTCCTTTCATACCCTTTCACTCTTTTAGTGGCTGACATTCACTTGAACCATAGAACTATATATTTTTGCTAAGTGTTTGCATATGACATTATTAATTTTAAAAAATCAGATAAGGAATAAACTTTTAAAAATAGAGGCAGTATGGTCAATGATAAAAAATATTTGTGTGGAAAAACGGTATATCCAATCCAGTTCAGTTCAGTTGCTTGGTCGTGTCCGACTCTGTGGCCCCATGAATCGCAGCACGCCAGGCCTCCCTGTCCATCACCAACTCCCGGAGTTCACTCAGACTCATGTCCATCGAGTCCGTGATGCCATCCAGCCATCTCATCCTCGGTCGTCCCCTTCTCCTCCTGCCCCCAATCCCCCCTAGCATCAGAGTCTTTTCCAATGAGTCAACTCTTCACATGAGGTGGCCAAAGTATGGGAGTTTCAGCATTAGCATCATTCCATCCAAAGAAATCCCAGGACTGATCTTTAGAAAGGACTGGTTGGATCTCCTTGCAGTCCAAGGGACTCTCGAGTCTTCTCCAACACCACAGTTCAAAAGCATCAAATCTTTGGCACTTAGCTTTCTTTACAGTCCAACTCTCACCTCCATACATGACTACTGGAAAAACCATAGCCTTGACTACATGGAACTTTGTTGGAAAGTAATGTCTCTGCTTTTGAATATGCTATCTAGGTTGGTCATAACTTTCCTTCCAAGAAGTAAGTGTCTTTTAATTTCATGGCTGAAATCACCATCTGCAGCAATTTTGGAGCCCCCCAAAATAAAGTCTGACACTGTTTCCACTGTTTTCTTATCTATTTGCCATGAAGTGATGAGACTAGATGCCATGATCTTAGTTTTCTGAATGTTGAGCTTTAAGCCAACTTTTTACTCTCCTCTTTCACTTTCATCAAGAGGCTTTTTAGCTCCTCTTCACTTTCTGCCATAGGGATGGTGTCATCTGCATATCTGAAGTTATTGATATTTCTCCCAGCAATCTTAATTCCAGCTTGTGCTTCTTCCAGCCCAGCATTTCTCACGACGTACTCTGTATAGAAGTTAAATAAGCAGAGTGACAATATACAGCCTTGACGTACTCCTTTTTCTATTTGGAACCAGTCTGTTGTTCCATGTCCAGTTCTAACTGTTGCTTTCTGACCTGCATATAGGTTTCTTAAGAGGCAGGTCAGGTGGTCTAGTATTCCCATCTTTTTCAGAATTTTCCACAGTTTATTGTGATCCACACAAAGGCTTTGGCATAGTCAATAAAGCAGAAATAGATGTTTTTCTGGAATTCTCTTGCTTTTTCCATGATCCAGCGAATGTTGGCAATTTGATCTCTGGTTCCTCTGCCTTTTCTAAAACCAGCTCGAACATCTGGAAGTTCATGGTTCACATATTGCTGAAGCACGGCTTGGAGAATTTTGAGCATTACTTTTCTAGCATGAGATGAGTGCCGGAGAAGGCAAAGGCACCCCACTCCAGTACTCTTGCCTGGAAAATCCCATGGACAGAGGAGCCTGGTAGGCTGTAGCCCGTGCTAAGGGTGGGACACGACTGAGTGACTTCACTTTCACTTTTCACTTTCATGCATTGGAGAGGAAATGGCAACCCACTCCAGTGTTCTTGCCTGGAGAATCCCAGGGACGGGGGAGTCTGGTGGGCTGCCGTCTACGGGGTCGCAAGGAGCCGGACAGGACTGAAGTGACTTAATGGAGATGAGTGCAATTGGGCGGTAGTTTGAGCATTCTCCGCGACTGCGCACAAGTGCGGGTAGCCGCGAGGGCCGCACAAGCGCGGCTGAGAGGAGCTACCCCACTTCCGAGATCTGGGGCAGGAAATGGGGAGGAACCCATGCCGGATGGGCGGTGACCAAGAGGACCTACACCACGTCCAAGGTCAGGGGCAGCGGCCGAGAGTACCAGACTGCAATGGCGCAGGAGCAGCTGAGAGGAGCTGCCCCAAGTCTGAGGTCAGGGGCGGTGGCGGGCAGAGCAACCCTGAGTCCAAGGAGCGGTGGCTGTGTGGGCGTAGGAGGGTCTGGAGGAGCTATTCCACGTTCAAGCTCAGGAGGGCGGCGGTGAGGAGATAGCCCTCCTCCAAGGTAAGTAGCAGCAGCTGTGCTTTGCTGGAGCAGCTGTGAAGAGATACCCCACGTCCAAGGTAAAACAAACTCAAGTAAGATGGGAGGTGTTGCTAGAGGGCAGACACACTGAAACCATAATCTCAGAAAACTAGTCAATCTAATCACACTAGGACCACATCCTTGTCTAACTCAATGAAACTAAGCCATGTCTTGTCTTCTCTTGTGTTGTTGGAAGAGGGTGTTTGCTATGACCAGTGTGTTTTCTTGGCAAAACTCTATTAGTCTTTGCCCTGCTTCATTCTGTATTCCAAGGCCAAATTTGTCTGTTACTCCAGGTGTTTCTTGACTTCCTACTTTCGCATTCCAGTCCCGTATAATGAAAAGGACATCTTTTTTGGGGGTTAATTCTAAAAGGTCTTGTAGGTCTCCATAGAACCGTTCAACTTCAGCTTCTTCAGCGTTACTGGTTGGGGCATAGACTTGGATTACTGTGATAGTAAGTGGTTTGCCTTGGGAACGAACAGAGATCATTCTGTCATTTTTGAGACTGTATCCAAGTACTGCATTTTGGAGTCTTTTGTTGACCATGATGGCTACTCCATTTCTACTAAGAGATTCCTGCCCGCAGTAGTAGATATAATGGTCATCTGAGTTAAATTCACCCATTCCAGTCCATTTTAGTTCACTGACATCCAATCCAAGGAGACACAAAAAAGTGATATGAACTCTCTAGGGTTAAAACCAAAGAAAATTCTAAAGCCTTAATTGTCTTGCTCCTTAATTTTGAAACTAAAACAGTGATTGGTGATGGATATTAACATTTGTAATCTAAATTAAAATGTTTGGAGTGACAAAAATTATGTAAGATTGTATACTACATGAAATTTATCATTTGAGGTATTTAAAGTGACAATAAAATTGTATTCATCACCACTATTTCTAAAATTTTTAAATAATCCCAAATAGAAACTCTACTCATTAAGCATTAAGTCTGCTTTCCTCAATGCCTACTCACTTCGGCCTCTGGTGACTTCTAATCTAATTTCTGTCTCTATATTTGCCTAATGTAGAAATCGTATTATATAATGCTTTCTTTGCCTGGGTTATTGTATTTAGCATAATGTTTTCAAAGCTCGTAATGTTGCATGCACTAGAACTTCATTTCTTTTTATGGCTGAATAATATTCCATGGTTTGTATATACCATGTTTTTTAATGGATATTAGGGTTGTTTTTATCTTTTGGACTTTGTGAATACTAGTTTATGAATGTTGTTGTACAAATCAGAACAATCCATTTTTTATAGTCATTATCCAATTACTTACATGCATGTATAGATTTAACAGGTTATGCATGTGTGCAGCTTAGTCATGTCCAGCTCTGCAACTCCATGGACTGTAGCCTGCCAGAGTTACCAGGGAGGTCCAAGAACATTGGAGAGGGGCGGCTATCCCTTCTCCAGGGGATCTTCCTGACCCAGGAATTGAACTGAGGTCCCCTGCACTGCGGGTGGGTCCTTTACCAGCTGAACTACCGGGGAAGCCCAACAGATTAAGAGTTAAGTAACTCTCTCAAGGTCCTTGAAGAGGCATAACCAGGAAAACTATCTGAAGACTGTGTCTCTATTGCACTCCATTTTCTCAACCTGATTGAAAATACGCAATTAAATTTACCTGGGTACCTTTGGGGCAAAATGGGTTAGAGTGCCATGTGTTACAGAGATGTGACCTATAGTAGAAAGCTGCATCAGTTCAGTGCAGTTCAGTCGCTCAGTTGTGTCCGACTCTCTGTGACCCCATGAATCGAGTGGAGTTTAATATCTGGCCAAGCAGGTGAAGAGAGACCCGTTCTAAACCAAAGTGTAAAACAGGCTGCTGTGAATACTTTCATAATGTAAAAATACTACACATTTTAAATCACGGGATCAAAGTATCAGCAAAATGCTTTCAATAACTGCAATACCCAGATTTTATAAAACAAAGGTTGGCTGCTAGCCAGTTTTTAGTCAGCTGTTGTTACTGTTTAGTCGCTAAGTCATGTCTGAATCTTTTGTGACCCCATAGACTGTAGCCTGCCAGACTCCTCTGTCCATGGGATTTTCCAGGCAAGAATACTGGAGTGGGTTGCCATTTCCTTCTCCAGGAGACTTCCTGACTGGAAATCAAACCCATGTCTCTGCATTGGCAGACGAATTCTTTACCACTGAGCCACCTGGGAAGCTCTTAGTCAGTTGTATGTAGAGCCTAAAAAGCATTAAGAATATGAATATTGTGAAAGCTCATACAATTTAGAAATATACTTGCTTTTCTCACTTGTATAAGATGCAGAATATTATGGCAAAAGTAAATGATAGCAACTAACTTTGGGAGAATCATTATTTTGGCATAGCTTTTTATTCCTATTACCTAATCAAGGTTCACATATTAACAAGTGAACAAACTCACAAGCTGACGTTTTAAGGAAAAGAGAGAGAAGAAAAGCACAAGTTAATGTAATGCCATATTAACATCAAGTTAATGGGTTGCCTATGTAGATAAATCATCTCAACTTACATGGGCTTTGTGCAAATTGTGTCAGGATGCAACAAATTTTGTATGTCCTGTCAAAAACAATTGATATATTCTAGTGAATTCTAATCAACTGTATTAAAACCTTGTTCCTCTTTTCCCTGTCAAGAAAGAGGTTTGTACTCATCTCAAAGAATCATAGGTTGCTGGGAAGATGGAAAATCAACTCAGATGGAAAATCAACTCATAGATGTTGTCGTGGTGGCTTAATGCCATTCAGGCTTCTGAATAGAATTTTAAATTCAGGACACTTTTTGTTCTGTTGTAACCTGAGAAGTACATATATAGAAATTACAATTCAGTGAACTAAAATCTATTCTCTTAGTCCACTGAAATGTGCACTATTTGGGCCTGTGTTAAAATGTTTGTGGGTTTGGTTGTAAGTTAGACTGTATGGGCAATATATTTGTTCTTCATTAGCTCTGTACCTTTGGGTAAGTAACCCCAAACCTTCAGGTTCCTCAGTTAAATGAGAAAAATAATAAAAACCTAGATCTTTGGTGTTGTAAAGGTTATGCTTTGTATGCATACGTTCATGCTAAGACACTTCAGTCATATCTGACTCTGCAACCCAATGGACTGTAGCCTGCCAGTCTCTGCTGTCCATGAGATTCTCCAGGCAAGAATACTGGAGTGGGTTGCCATGTCCTCCTCCAGGGGATCTTCCCGACCCAGGGATCAAACTCACATCTCTTATGTCTCCTGCATTGACAGATGGGTTCTTTTCAACTAGCACTACCTGGGAAGCGTCCAGGAAGCAGTAAAAACAATGTTTGCTACTCTGTTTTTCAGTGGCAATATCCATTGAAAATGCACTTGAAAATAAGGATTAAATAAATATATTTTAGATATCTTTTTGGCCATGGTATTTAACATAGTTGTAAAAGTTGAACAGGACTAGATATATCTTTGAAAGACATGTGAGATCATTGTGTATTTAAAAGGATCAAATGCCAACCATCTTCCGTGTAGAGAAATCCATTTTACCCTTGTCATTCTGTACTAGAATTATTTCTGGACTGTGACAGGATTTAGAGCCTCCAAGAATTTTAAAACAGACAATGAACAAAAACCTAGCACCAAGCATTTTCACCTTACCTCTTTCACACCTGCCTGCCAGGTTAACTAATCCTTCTTTCTTAGCTGTGTGTGTGTGTGTTTTTCCATCAGAGTGTCTGAATAAAAAAGATTGAACAAGCCCCATCCTGACAAAGTGAAAGCCTATAGCCTCTAGGTTACTTCATGATTTTAAGACATTTTTTTTTAATCCAGTGACCCTAATGCTCACATGTGGTCTTTTATAAAGAAAATCCCCAAGTTTCTTTTATAGTTAAGCCTACAATATCTTAGCTAGCTTTGGGAATATGCTCCGTGCTAGTCTTTTGAGGCAGTCACAGATAAAGTGAGCAAAAATCTGGAGAACAGTAAAGACACTTCTGATCAAAATCATTCATCTCCCCCAAATACCTTTTGCTTAGCAAAATTCCCTTAAAAAACTCCTTTAAAAGTGTTTGGCCTAGCACTACACTAGAAGATATTTTCTTTTCTAGCATTACTCTTCCTGGTCTCAAAATTTCAGTGGCTCAAAAAGAAAAGAATAACTGGGTGGCAATAGATAAAGCAAACGCTAGCCTCTGTTCTAGATGGTAAATGGGTTTTGAAAACAGTCAAGGGCTGTGATACCAAAATTTAAGAGTACAACTTCCAGAATCATCCCCGCAAGGCATTTTGTAGAATTTAAGAAGATGTTTCAGAACATACAGAAACCGTAAACTGGATCTCTTGTTAAAATTTGAAGTAGTATCAAGATGTGTTAAAGTGTTTTATTTACACAAAACCATTAAAGGAAAAAAAGTTAAGGAAAAATTGAATACTTAGACATTAAAGATGTCTCATAGTTCTTATAAGCCAACATACTTTATGAAAATGACATAAAAACAAATCTAGACATGTGACTTGATCATAGTTTCTTGGATCTGTGTATTTCTTAGAAAATGAGGAAATAGCTTTTATCTTTGCCACATTTTTCTCTATCCTGGTATAATCTTGGAGCCTTCTTTCTATAACAACTATTATGAATGAATCTAGTATCAATCAGTGTAAATTTGCATTAGCTTTCTCAGGAGTATTTAGAAGGTAAGCCTTGGAATAAATAGTAGAGTCTATAACTACTGAGATTTCAGATGTATGTGTTGTGTATGCTCAATTGATTCAGTCATGTTTGACTCTATGTGACCCTATGGACTGTAGCCCGCCAAGCTCCTCTGTCCATGGGATTCTCCAGGCAAGAATACTGGAGTGGGTTTCTATTCTCCTCCAGGGGATATTCCTGACTCAGGACTGAAGTCACATCCCTTATGTCTCTTGCTTTGGCAGGTAGGTTCTTTACCACCAGAGCTACCTGGGAAGCCCCCTGGTAAGGGATTTCATACACTAACAACCTAATAACACTGCCTTTGTGTGCCTGAGGGTGTGTACACATGTATCTGTGTGCATGGAAACTGGTGAGTAGAGGAAATGCAGAGAAACTGCCCCTTAGGTCTATCAGGTGCTCATTTACTTCACTTATTCACTTATGTGTGAGGCTACTGATTTACCACAGATTAAAGACCGAGATAAGAGAAGGGCTTGCTTGATTTATTGTGCTTGATGAGATGAACAATTTTCTTCTGAATGTATTTGGGGACTTCTCATGGAAGGAGTCTGAGAAGAATTAGCCTCTCAAGATCTCTTTTAATCAGGGTAAAACTACCCCCAAATAATTTTAAATATTTGATCTGTGGTCTGAGGTCCAAACATCACTGTGACTTTGTAGCCCTGGAAAGGCTAAAAGACATGACCAGTCAGTACCAGTTGCCACCATATTCCCTGCCTGTGCGTCTGATCTTGATCTTCAAAATCAGACACAGAAATCACAATATGCAGCCAGCTATGAGCAGAGACACAAGACCACTTGGCTGCCAGGCATGCAACCACAGATCCAGGTCTGGCATGTTCTAACACTAACTATGTAAGCACCCACTTTGGATAATTTAGTCATCTCATAAAGAAGCCCACAGTGATTTACCCTTTAAATTCAGATGCATCTGCTTCCATCTCAAGGCCACATTCCATTTTCTCTTTCTCAGTTTCTTCCACAGCCAGAGTTTCAAGAGGAGAGTCCAAAGTGATCACATGAGTGAGCTGGTTTCAACCCAGCTGTTTTAGTTTATGCTTCAGACCTGTCTAAGGTCCTCTGAGGCCTTCGCTTTCATTTGCTCAGCCCCAGAAGAAGCAAATGGAAAAGACTGAGAGCAGCATGGAGATGTTCCAAAAGCAGAGCTGTGAGCATGCATTTGTCTTGCTGGGGAATGAGGTTTCGCCTCCAACCTACGCTCTGAGGGGGCAGCTGTGATGTCTCCATGGGATGAGAGAAAAATCAATATGTATGGCAATCTGGTGTTGTGCCCATGGGACTGTGGAGGGAAGATAACACTGCATGCCATCACTGTGTCATAAAGGAGGGTTGCCACCAGCAACCAAGGCACCTCTGTATCACCACAGTCACTGAAGGGAAGGAATGATGGTTGTAACAGTGAGAACAGACATCCCCATTTCTTTACCTCTCTCTCTCTTCACTTGCTTCAAAAATTCCTCCTCATCCTCCTGCCCCCACCCCATCATCATTGTACATGTCTTGGTATTCAGCAAAAAACAGATTTGGGGCTGGAGAACTTAGCTACTGACTAAAATAATAAAAGTGATAGACATCCTTGATCAGATTTCGGGAGAGGCACTTAGTGGCATTTGCCCAACAGATGTGAAGCATTATAGTGACTTTATAGACGGAACAATTCCTTAAAGGAGAAGCACACAAATCGCTTCCTGTAGTGAGAAGGCAGGACAGGGGATAGATTTTGAAGCTCATTAAATGACTCCGAGTGGGGAGGCAGAGAAAATAATTTATCCATAGTTAGGAGTGTTTGGGATTGTTTATTTTCTGAAATGATATAATCTGCCAAGGAGTGCCTATGGATGACATACTTACAGGACCAGGATGTTTTTTCTAGCAAAGTCTGCTTAGAGGGTGTCCATATGAGCAGAGGTCTCATTTCTTTTCTGTTACAAGCTTTTTGTGTGCCCATTTCATAGACCAATGACATGTGTCCTGTTAGGGAGAGAATGAGGGGAGTAACTGTCCTCTGGGCCCTTGACGCTGGTACTAATGGACACCATGGGCTTGTCCTAGTCACATGGACAGACACCCCACAATTTAGCCATTGTCTGCCTCTCTTTTTGTAAAGAGGTGGTCAGTTCAAAAGAACAAGTGTTGGTATAACACTGAGAGTTCCTGGGAGAGTTCTAAGATAGGATGTTTCCATTACTGATAAAGTGTTTTATTCATACTGGTTGACAAGGCTGTGCAGACCACTCCTTGGAAATTAAGTGCTTGCCTCACCCAAAGGAAATGACCTGTTTGACACAGTTTGTCAATTCTGTGCTTATTTTTTCTGTCACTAGCTCTGTTTTCAGAATGTATTCCAATTATCCCATTTTTCTGCAGTAATCAGTTGGCTGCTAAAACAGATTATATAGTCATTAAACCCAAAGTGGATTATCCACATAGGATGGAAAGGATCTCAAAACTTGTGCTTACTTATCCATATGAGATTTTCATGGAAGCAACCTAGATGTCCATCAGCAGATGAACGGATAAGAAAACTGTGGTACATATACACAATGGAGTATTACTCAGCCATTAAAATGAATACATTTGAATCAGTTCTAATGAAGTGGATGAAACTGGAGCCTATTATACAGAGTGAAGTAAGCCAGAAAGAAAAACACCAATACTATACAAACACATATATATTTAGAAAGAATAGTAACAGTCACCCTGTATGTGAGGCAGTAAAAGAGATACAGATGTATAGAACAGTCTTTTGGACTCTGTGGGAGAGGGAAAGGGTGGGATGATTTGGGAGAATGGCATTGAAACATATATGATATAATATATGAAACGAATCACCAGTCCCGGTTCAATGCATGATCCAGGGTGCTTGGGGCTGGTGCACTGTGATGACCCAGAGGGATGGTATGGGGAGGGAGGAGGGAGAGGGGTTCAGGATGGGGAACACATGTATACCTGTGGCAGATTCATGTTGATGTATGACAAAACCAATACAATATTGTAAAGTTAAAAAAAAGATTTTCAAGAAATATTTATTAAATGGATGAAGATTGAATCATGATCTCTACCACCTATTTTGAACCCAAGGTATTGAGAGACACATATATATTTAGAAAGAATAGTAACAGTCACCCTGTATGTGAGGCAGTAAAAGAGATACAGATGTATAGAACAGTCTTTTGGACTCTGTGGGAGAGGGAAAGGGTGGGATGATTTGGGAGAATGGCATTGAAACATATATGATATAATATATGAAACGAATCACCAGTCCCGGTTCAATGCATGATCCAGGGTGCTTGGGGCTGGTGCACTGTGATGACCCAGAGGGATGGTATGGGGAGGGAGGAGGGAGAGGGGTTCAGGATGGGGAACACATGTATACCTGTGGCAGATTCATGTTGATGTATGACAAAACCAATACAATATTGTAAAGTTAAAAAAAAGATTTTCAAGAAATATTTATTAAATGGATGAAGATTGAATCATGATCTCTACCACCTATTTTGAACCCAAGGTATTGAGAGTAGAGAGACTAGAGACAGAGCAACCTTAATGGAATGAAGGCATTATATGTTAGATTAGGATGGGAGGAACCATGTCAATTCCTTCAAGGCTACAAGGATGCTCTTCTATGCCAACTAGTCTAAAATAGGATGAAGCAGGAGGTGCTTATAATCTTCCAAAAGATTGAAACAGGCAGGACAGAAGGGACAGTATTATAGGCCACCAAAAACATGTACATATGCTATTTTTGGTTACTATTTTTCTTCTTTGATCTACTATGATACTTTGATCTACTACTTTGATCTACTATGTCTAGGGTTTTAGTTACGTTATTTCTGGTTTTACAATTTTAAATTATGAAATAGTTCATACATTTAAAAATATTTATAACCATACTTTATTATTTATGCATTTATGTGTTATTAGTATAATAATAAACATTTATACCCATAACCTAGCTTCAGTTCAGTTCAGTTCTGTAGCTCAGTCATGTCCGACTTTTTGTGACCCCATGAATCACAGCATGCCAGGCCTCCCTGTCCATCACCGACTCCTGGAGTTCACTCAGACTCACATCCATTGAGTCAGTGATGGCATCCAGCCATCTCATCCTCTGTTGTCCCCTTCTTCTGCCCTCAATCCCTCCCAGCATCAGAGTCTTTTCCAATGAGTCAGCTCTTCTCATGAGGTGGCCAAAGTACTGGAGTTTCAGCTTTAACATCATTCCTTCCAAAGAAATCCCAGGGCTGATCTCCTTCAGAATGGACAGGTTGGATCTCCTTGCAGTCCAAGGGACTCTCAAGAGTCTTCTCCAACACCACAGTTCAAAAGCATCAGTTCTTTGGTGCTCAGCCTTCTTCACAGTCCAACTCTCACATCCACACATGACCACTGGAAAAACCATAGCCTTGACTAGATGGACCTTAGTCGGCAAAGTAATGTCTCTGCTTTTGAATATGCTATCTAGGTTGGTCATAACTTTTCTTCCAAGGAGTAAGCATCTTTTAATAACCTAGCTTAAGAAACAGCAAATTTCCAATTTGACTGAAGCCACCTGTGTGAATCCACTGTCTCTTCCTAAGAGGTAACTATCGGGAGGAGTGTGTTCTATGTTATTTTCCTCATAATTCTGGCCTATAGCAAAGAATACAAAAGAATATATGGTATTTCACTGGCTCTCTGTTAAAAAGTGTCAATTTTTCAATCTGGCGAGACAGCCAATCCAGATAAGCATGTTGTTATCTTTATCTTTGCTATGCAAAAGCAGTGAGTATTCAAAAGTAGATTTAATTTTAAATTTCTTGCAGATGGAGTTTCTCCTTAAACTTTAATGACTTAAAATATTTTTTCTGTTGCTGTTTGATAAATTCAACTCAAAAATACAAGATAATAGGCTGTATGAGATGGTCTCCTTTATTATTCAATATTTTATAATCCTTCCAAAATTTACATAATTTCATTTTCATAAGATTTAACATACTTAAAAGACATTGTATGCTTTAGAGCAGGTGATTTCAGATGTATTTTATGAAGAATGATTACCTATCAACTTTATTCAATATAAGAGAAACATTTCTCTAATTAAATATCGATGATTTATATTTGTTGAAATGTAATATGTCTAATTGGAGAAGGAAATGGCAACCCACTCCAGTATTCTTGCCTGGAGAATCCCAGAGACAGAGGAGCTTAGTGGGCTGCCGTCTGTGGGGTCGCATAGAGTCAAACACAACTGAAGTAACTTAGCAGCATACTTAAAAGACATTGTATGCTTTAGAGCAGGTGATTTCAGATGTATTTTATGAAGAATGATTACCTATCAACTTTATTCAATATAAGAGAAACATTTCTCTAATTAAATATCGATGATTTATATTTGTTGAAATGTAATATGTCTAATTGGAGAAGGAAATGGCAACCCACTCCAGTATTCTTGCCTGGAGAATCCCAGAGACAGAGGAGCTTAGTGGGCTGCCGTCTGTGGGGTCGCATAGAGTCAGACACAACTGAAGTAACTTAGCAGCAGCAGCAGCAGCAGCAGCAGTATGTCTAATTATAGACATGATTTTAAATGACAAAACTAATGACTACACTAGCTGACTAATACATTATTAACCAGCCTAGTGCTTGAAATGCAAGTAACAGGGAGAAATTAAGTATGTGCATTGCATTATGCAAATTCTTTATGTTAAATTAATGTACTAGCAATGACTTTAAAGATGTGGTTAACATGAGATAAATTTAGCTAAAGTTGAGACTTTCGGTACATCATACATACTTTTATTAAAATAGCACATATTCATTGGACAGCTACTTCCTGGCATTGTGTAAAGCTCTGGGTATCCAATTGTTTGGAAAGAGCTTCTGAATTCAGGGGTGACACTTCTATTATTAATGGTATTCATCCAGCAGTCATTCCTGCAACATAAAGTGTATGGATATAAAGCTTTGTTTTGGTTTTTGACTGTAATAATGGTAAATAAAGTGAATCAAAGATAAGCCATTTTGTTGTGGAGTGTTGGATGCCTTTACTAAAAACAAAAACAACCCCCCCCCCCAAAAAAAAAACCAACCTGCCATTTTGGATTAAACCCTTTGTAAGTAAGACTCAAATTCAATCTTCTTTAAATATCCACCATCCACTTGATGTGATGTGATGTACAAGCTCAGTTGTGTCTGACTTTTTGAGACCCATGGACTGTAGCTGGCCAGGCTCCACTGTCCGTGGAATTTTCCAGGCAAAAATACTGGAGTGGGTTGCCATTTCCTTCTCTAAGGGATCTTCCAAATCTAGGGATCAAACCCACGTCTCTTGCATCTTCTGTGCTGGTAGGCAGATTCTTTACCACTGCGCCACTTGGGAAGCCCTCAACAATTCTTTGACCCCACCAGGACAACAATATCCTGATCCTTTTCAGTATGTTTCCCCCACCACGTCTTCATTTTCCTCTCTGCTCAGCTTAATTTATAAGCTCAGTCATTATAATTATTCCTTTACATACATCTCAAATTCTCTCCCCAGTGGCTCCCTTTGTTGAATTGCATTGGTTCAAGTAGAACTTTGGTTTAAGCTTTCTTTCTGCTTACTCCATGCGTCCTGTGCAGCAAAAAATGGATAGAGAAAAACAGCAACCAAGTTGATCCATCTCCTTTCAAATTCATGATGACAGAATGAGCCTAATTATGCTGCCTAACCAATCCTCCTCTCTCTAGTCTAAGTACATTCCATTTTTTTCTGGATGATTCAAACTTTTTTCTGCTTCATTCTCTCAACAGTGACAGTTCACCTCCAATTCTCTCTCTCAGTTGATGATGTACCTACCTATTCACCTGGCAGCTAGAAGCCATCAGAAGAGAACTTGCACACTCTCAGACCACATATCCTTCTCACCTGCTTCTGTTTCATGGACTTTATCTCACCTCCTAACTGCAGCTGATCTGTATATGTCAGCTCCCTAAGACTTGAGCAGTGGATCCCAGCCTTCCTCATCTACAGTGAAGTCATGACTCCCTTATTTTCCCTCCATCATCAGTTTTTCCTTCAGAATCAGGATGTTGTATTTGCAAATAAACATGCTTCTAGCTATCATCAAGCTCCCTTTCTTTATGTTTCTCCTGAGCATTTACTCCTATGTATTATACAAAATATTATTGCTTTATTATTTAGTTTAATCCATAACCTTTCCAATAGACTATAAGTGGCACAAAGACACGGATTTTTATATCCTTTATCCTGCCCTCTTGTCCAGGCAATACTTCTGATCTCAATATAACGTCTCTCTATGTCCTCTCAGATATTCAGATTTATGTGAATAGGAGGCTGGGAAGCGGGGGGGAAGCAGAGTTGAAGTTTATTAATGGTGACATTTTATATTGGAAAATATATGCTATACAAAATTAAGGCTTGAGGGTATGACAGGCACACTGAGTGACATACCCAGAATGAGAAAAATATCACAAATTCTTTCACAAATAAAATCACTCATAAGATTATAGGAGGCTTTTGTATTGAATTACACCATGTAGGGCTTCCCAGGTGGCGCTAGTGGTAAAGAACCCACTTGCAAATTCAGGAGATGTTAAGAGATGAGGATTCAATCCCTGAGTCAGGAAGATCCCCTGGAGGAGGGCATGGCAACCCACTGCACTATTCTTGCAAAGAGAATCCCATGGACAGATAAGCCTGGCAGGCTACAGTCCAAATGGTTGGAGAGTTGGACATGACTGAAACGACTTATGAATGCACGCACACCATATACATGGACAAAATAGTAAGACATTAATTTTTCCCTACAAACACATAATACATATTATGGGCTAGGCATTAGGCTAGTGCTTAGGAATAACAAGGTAAACAGGACATGATCTCTCACCTCACAAAAACTTATATTTTAGTGGGGAAATCATACCATTTATATTCAGACATATGGTACCAATAATATGACTTGGAAAGCAGTGTGATAGAGTTATGAGCCCAGAGCCTGCAATATGGCAGCAGCCCTATTGATTCAGCTCGGGAAAGTGAACAATTTAGCATGATTGCCTTCAGTGGATTAAGTTGTAAATATTAAGGACCATCAACAGATCTAATGAGCCTCTCGGTTAGGTCAACAAAAATTTGCCAGCAGATGGGGCATATTTATTGTGCCACGTTGCCATCAATGAATTGGGGGCAGAGTGGAAGGGATCAGAGCCTGTGGAGTAATTCAGGAAGAATAAAATCCAATGAACACATACACTCAAATGGTGCAAAACCAACTATGGAAGAAGCATGAATGCAGAAAGTCGTAGGTTTTGCAGCAAAGCAAACTACATAGAAGACAGTACATAATGTTTTCACATTCATGATGCTGGTTGCCTCAGACTTCTCTGATAGCTCAGTTGGTAAAGAATCTGCCTACAATGAAGGAGACTCCTGTTTGATTTCTGGGTTGGGAAGATCCACTAGAGAAGGGATAGGCTACGCACTCCAATATTCTTGGGCTTCCCTTTGTGGCTCAGCTGGTAAAGAATCCACCTGCAATGCAGGAGACCTGGGTTCGATCCCTGGGTTAGGAAGATCCCCTGGAGAAGGGAAAGACTACCCCCTCTAATATTCTGGCCTGGAGAATCCCATGGACTGTATAGTCCACGGGGTCACAAAGAGTCGGACATGACTGAGCGACTTTCACTTTTTCCAGATAATGCTAGCTCTTCTTAGTGACATCTGGCCACCTCCAGAGGACAGCCAGTTCTTTCTACAGGTCATCTAATAATCTGACTCTTCTAACCCCAGGCCAAGAGTCATAAGCTTTGTTCCAACAAGTTCTAATTTACCACCTCGAATAAATATCAATAAATATGAATATACTTAGATATCACTGGGCCTCAATTTCTTGCCTGTAACTCATCAAGAACATACTGAAAGTTTACCTGTGAAGGACATGAGCACTGTAAATAAGGAGTTGTGAACACTGCCCTCAAGGACTTCCCGTGGGAGTGAAAACAAAAAAAGAAATGTTTCACAATGAGCTTTATGTAAAATCTATGTACCAAGTATAGAAATAATACTGAGAATATATTTATTCAGACTGTACAATAATCTAATAAGTACTTAAAGTTTTAAAGTACTTAAATTTCTATTTAAATAATAACATTCTGATAAAAATGTTTAATAATAATATTCAGTTTTTACTCACTTGGGCATATATTTTCCTAGAACTCTAATAACATATCTGAACTTTGTTCTAGTCCCTATACACACACCTTTTCTCCCCAAGATACCTCTTTTTTCTGCTAAGCTAGAATCTCAAGGGGTTTTGGGGAAATATCTGGGTCTATTCTGGGAGAGAAAGGAGATCTTCTCCACTATTCCTTTTGTGCCCATTTTGCTTTCTTGTTTGCATATGCACAGAGCCCTGCATGCTCCACCTGCTCCTTTCTTGTGTCAGCCTGCAAGATTCTAGGCTGGATCTAACCAGTACTAGTTCTGGGTGCTTCTGCCGTGGGCATGATGATTAGTGTACAAGCCTGTGAAGACCCAGCCCCAAATACTTGAGTCTAGATAGACACTTCTGAAAGTCTTTGAAAATAAACTGTTAAAGAAGCTGATCTTACAACTCAGATTATGAGAATTCACTTAAATTTCACTTAGGAGTTGTTCACTCTGACAAAACATCTACTTTCAACCTAAGAATTACCTCTTAGGGAAGGAATATTTGATAGTTTATCATCCCAATTATTTAAATCCATAGTCCCTTGCTTTCCAAGGTTACGTCAGTTTGAGGTTGGGTGGAGAATCTCTTAGGATTTGTTATTTGGTGAAAGTGAAAGTTGCTCAGTTGTGTCCGACTCTTTGAGACTGTATGGGCTATACAGTCCATGGAATTCTTTAGGCCAGCCAGAATACTGCAGTGGGTAGCCTTTCCCTTCTCCAGGGGATCTTCCCAAGCTGGGAATCGAACCCAGGTCTTCTGCATCACAGGCGGATTCTTTACCACCTGAGCTACCAGGGAAGCCCTAAATAGCTGTCAGTGCAATCAATTTTGTTCCAAAAGTCTTAAAACACCCACTACCATTACACATCTTGAGCTTTCTACACAACTAGGGATGTCTATCAGCGTCTGCTTTTACTTTCATTATTCACTCTGTACAACAGAAACACTATTGCCTTTTGGGCCAGAGAAGGCATGACCAGAGACTTTGACATTAGATAGAGTTTGCCATTGAATCACTGGTGACCACAAGCAAATTATCTGAATTGTTTGTCTTAATTTCTCAACAATAAAATTAAAAAAAATCATGTTTCTTCATCTGTTGCTGACAGAATTAGATGAAATATTTTGGTAGAGTCTTTGACAATGTCTGAACCTACTAAGTGTTTAATGCTTGCACTCTTGGTACATATGCATAAATAAGTGCATACATGCAAAATATATGAAATCTTTGTGCTACATTTGGAGGCTTGAGCCCTCGTGAATATAGAATTCTATGAGAACAGTCCCTTAGCCTCTCAAGTATATAGAGATCTTTGATATAGGATATTGAATCTAAATATTAGGATCCAAAATTTTACTTTTTACCAACATTTAGACAATTTAAAGCAGTAAGTGATGGGAATATTTAAAAATGAGGAATCATACTCTGGGATAGTAATTTATGTAGGTGAGGCATAGTTACCACTGACCATTGCCCACTTTGGACTCCCCTCGTGGCTCAGATGGTAAGGAATCAAGAGAAAGGTTCTCAGTGAAACTAATGAAACTACCACTTAAGGTTGTTCACTTTCTTTGGACCCTTTCTAACACCCTACAAAGAGCCTAGCATTATGTATCAAGTTGTACAACTTTGGGGTTCCTAAAGCCTAACTATGCCTTGTCCTAGTCTCAAGCCTTTTTTTAGTCTGTGTCTGTGGCTTTTCAAAGATCTCTGTATCCTTGAGATGCTAAGTATATCACATATTGAAGGATCACAGGTCAAGTTCTCACTTCCACCAAATCCTCTCTCTTTGGAGTATATTTATTAAGTTCTACAGAGACTCTTGGAAAGGCCCTCTTTGAGCAAATCTTTAATAAAATCTTTTATTAAGTGTTTAAGAATATACTTCTATTTGGTAACTTTTATACATTGAATGTGCTGGTTTGAATAACACCTACCTGGTGACTCATTATGGGAAAAATAGTATTTGCTATAAAAACTTAGAATTCTCAGTGTATTATTAAAATAAAGCAAGCCAAAGGAAAATTAGAAGTTTAGCATAACATTTCTGGAATGAGGAGAAGAGATACAATAAATACAAATGATAGCTTTATATATTTTCACTCATTTTTAATGACAGAAATGGCAGATGGGAAAGGCAAAACAAGGAGACTAGCACAACTACTTATTCTAAATAGAGTTTAGCCAATGGAGAAAGAATAGGAGTGTTTAAAAGAATACACATATTATTGTGTGGTCCTAAGGCTGGCTAATGAAACACATCCCAAGTTTGGAATATTTGGCTCAGGCTTTTTTCTCATTCCAGGCAAGGAGGCCATCTGATAAAATGATGTCAATTCTATTCTGCATTGTTGAACTTATGTCCTGGTTTAATCAGTTTGACATAAGTTTTACAAGAAATAAAAGAGGTAAATTAATGAGCTTGAGATGAGAGTGCCAGAGTCAAAGAAGAAATCATTTTATAGTTAATGAAACTAGTGAAAATTTAAGAGAAGATGAATGCAGTTTAATGCTATCATTTTCAAAATAATCATTGGTTGTATCTCATTCCTGAATATTGTAAGTGAAATAATGCATTTTTACATGGAACTTAGCTGATAAAAAGGAGCTGCTGACTTTTTCTTGGTCATAAAAATGACACTAAGATACCAATCACATTTAGCATAATTCTGCCTTATCTGGTCAAATGATGAAAATCCTGACTCTCTAATGAAAAAAATGTGGAGTAAGTAAATAGTTTAATTTAAATTAACTATACAAATACACACACATACCCACACCCACACCCACACACACATGCAGTTTCCCCTTTGTACAAACTATTATATTGATATAGTCTAAATGCTTTCAATCACTTAGTTTGGTAGATTGATTTTAAACAGGCAAGGAGGACTTTATTCAATACTTTTGCAGTGGGGAGAGAGATTGACTATAATTCCACTGAAAGAAAAAGTAGGAGAGTTTTTAAGCGACCAGGTGAATCAGTGGAAAAGTACAAGAGGATCTTTTTGGTGGGGTTGTCTAAGGTGTTTAAGCTTTTGGTGTTTCCTGATTGACACTTATAGAAGTTATGTAAGCTTTCACTCTCCCACAGAGACTGGGAGATAGGGCTCCTATCTTTCTTGAAGTGAAGTGAAGTGAAACTCACTCAATTGTGTCCATCCCTTTGCGACCCCATGGACTATACACTCCATGGAATTCTTCAGGGCAGAATATTGAAGTGGATGGCCTTTCCCTTCTCTAGGGGATCTTCCCAACCCAGGGATCAAACCCAGGTCTCCCACATTGCAGGAAGATTCTTTCTTTCTTGGATGATTACAATTTTAAAGGGATGGCTCCCAGGTCCTTGAGGAAGACAGTCCTGGGGAGACACTCAGATAACACCTTCAATATAAGGCCATATATAGAGAATCTATTACTTGGTAAACACCATATATATATATATGCTTTCTTTTAATTCTCCTTCCAAACTCTAGGAGTTATTTGAGATTAACTGATTTTACAAATGAGGAAACTGAACCTTTGAGAGAATAATTGTCAGTGCTAACAGACTGTATAGAACTTGACTTTGAGCCCTAATTTCTTCATTTGTAAAACAGGATAACATCACATATTGCATAGAAAGTGCGTTTTTCTTTATGCCAGGCTGGTACCACGTGGATTGCAAACTTCCTCCATACATGATTAGTCATGTGGACTCTGAAGTTTTGCTGCTAAGCTGCTAAGTCGCTTCAGTCATGTCCAACTCTGTGCGTCCCCAGAGATGGCAGCCCACCGGCCCCCCTGTCCCTGGGATTCTCCAGGCAAGAACACTGGAGTGGGTTGCCATTTCCTTCTCCAGTGCATGAAAGTGAAAAGTGAAAGTGAAGTCGCTCAGTCAGGTCCGACTCCTTGCGACCCCATGGACTGCAGCCCACCAGGCTCCTCCATCCATGGGATCCTCCAGGCAACAATACTGGAGTGGGGTGCCATTGACTTTCTAGCTTCTTTGCTTAGCCATGTAAACTGGAAGCTATTTAACTGTTTTTACTCTCATTTTTCTTATATGTAAAACAGAAATAAAACTAATACTCACAGCAGGCTGCTGCTGCTGCTGAGTCTCTTCAGTCGTGTCCGACTCTGTGTGACCCCATAGACGCCAGCCCACCAGGCTCCCCCGTCCCTGGGATTCTCCAGGCAAGAACGCTGGAGTGGGTTGCCATTTCCTTCTCCAGTGCATGAAAGTGAAAGTGAAGTCGCTCAGTCGTGTGCAACTCTTAGCGACTCCATGGACTGCAGCCTACCAGGCTCCTCTGTTCACGGGATTTTCCAGGCAAGAGTACTGGAGTGGGTTGCCATTGCCTTCTCCAATACTCATAGCATATGATTTCTATAAAAATTAAATGAATTAATATTCACTTATTAAATTAATGAATTAGTTAATGACTCTTTTCTTTAAATCAGAAGCAACTAACACTGAGTGATAACAGAGCATTTGTTTTTCTGTCTGACTTATTTCATTAAACATAGTACTTAATCTCTAGGACCACCCACATTGCTGCAAATGGCAGAATTTCATCCCTTTTTATGGGTGAGTAATATTGCATTTTATGTATATATGTATATAAGGTCCATCTAGTCAAGGCTATAGTTTTTCCTGTGGTCATATATGGATGTGAGAGTTGGACTGTGAAGAAGGCTGAGTGCCGAAGAATTGATGCTTTTGAACTGTGGTGTTGGAGAAGACTGTTGAGAGTCCCTTGGACTGCAAGGAGATCCAACCAGTCCATTCTGAAGGAGATCAACCCTGGGATTTCTTTGGAAAAAATGATGCTAAAGCTGAAACTCCAGTACTTTGGCCACCTCATGCAAAGAGTTGACTCATTGGAAAAGACTCTGATGGTGGGAGAGGTTGGGGGCAGGAGGAGGAGGAGATGATACAGGATGAGATGGCTGGATGGCATCACTGACTTGATGGACATGAGTCTGAGTGAACTCTGGGAGATGGTGATGGACAGAGAGCCCTGGCGTGCTGCGATTCGTGGGGTCGCAAAGAGTCGGACATGACTGAACTGAACTGAATTGATATAATATTTTATTTTATATGTGCACCATATTTTCTTTATCCATTCATCTGTTGAAGGACAGTTCAGTTGCTTCCATATCTTGGGAAATGTAAATAATTCTGCTATGAACAGTGGGGTTCATGTATCCTTTGGAATTCATGTTTTCATTTTCTTTGACTATATACCCAACAGTGAAATTGCTTATCTGATCATCTTTTCTTTAATTCTCCAATTGTCTTCTATGCAAACACTTTCTTTCCAGGAGAGTAGAAGAACATTAAGTGGATCATATTTTGCTGAGAGTTTAATGCCTCAAAAAGACCTGAATTTTGTTTTAAAAATCTGAAAATTCAGGGAATAAAATATACAACATCGGGACAAGGAAATCCTGCGTGTATAAATTAGACCTGTATAAATTCAGAACTCGCAGAGCTAACAATCAAATATCTGTTACAGGCATTGGCACAGGCTGAATTTTCTATGCTCAAGTCCAGTATAGTTTAGAACCATAGTGGTTTAGTATTTATAACCAAGATATGGTCCCCAGACCCTCTGGCCTCGCCTGAGGCTCATAGCACTCCTAAGTCAAAATGTGTATTTTCACAAGATCCTGAGGTGATTCAAATGCACAAAAACCAAACTCATAAAAAGAATATTATTGGAGTTGCCAGAGGCCGAGGTTCTTGGTGGGGTCAAAGGTATAAACTTTCCATTATAAAATAAGTAAATCCTAATGATATTATGTACTGCATTGTTACTATAGTTAATGACACTATATTGTATACATGAAGCTTGCTAGAAGAGTAGATGTTAAAAATTCTCATCACAAGAAAAAATTTGCAACATTATGAGCTGATGGATGTAAAGTAATTGTGGTAATCATTTTACAATGTGTTCAAATATCACATCATCATGTATAAGATGCTTGCTCACTGCAAGAAAAGCTATGACAACCTAGGCAACCTATTAAAAAAGCAAAGATATCACTTTGATGACAAAGGTCTGTATAGTGAAAGCTATGATTTTTCCAGTAGTCATGTATGGATGTGACAGGTGGACCAAAAAGAAGGCTTAGCAATTGAAGAATTGACCCTTTCAAACTGGGTTGCTAGAGAAGATTCTTGAGAGTCTTTTGGACAGCAAGGAAATCAAACAATTCGATCTTAAAGGAAATCAACCTTGAATACTGATTGGAAGGGCTGATACTGAAGCTAAAGCTCCAGTACTTAGGTCACCTGATGCAAAGAGCCAACTTATTGGAAAAGACCCTGATGCTGGGAAAGACTAAAAGCAGGAGGAGAAGGGGGCGAAAGAGGATGAGATGGTTGGATGGCATCACTGACTCAATGGACTTGAGTTTGAGCAAACTACAGGAGAAAGTGAAGGACAAGGAAGCCTGGCGTGCTGCAGTCCATAAGGTTGCAAAGAGTCGGACACAACTTTGTGGCTCAACAAAACCAACTGCAAACTAATATAATGTTATATGTTAGTTATTTCTCAATAAAACTGAGAAAGAAGGTAAGTTTTGAGAACCAGGTGGATTGAGAGTCAGACTGGTGAGGGTTTAAATCCTAGTCCCACTTCTTACCACCTAGGTGATCTTATACACCTTAATCTTTCTAAATTATAGTTTCATATCCTTTCTCTTTTGTTCTCAAGAGAGTGTATTCACTATGCTTTAAAGTAACAGATTTAAAACCCTTTGAAAATGGTTGTGATGGCTTTCAAAAGCACACACAGGGGAATATGTGTTGGCATTGACAATGATCAAGTCTGCTGGAAAGATTAAATAAGATAACATGCATAAAACTATTAACACATAATGTATGTTGGTTTACAGCATGTGCACAATACATGATAGTTAAATGTCTCTTACTTGCTAAATCAATTAAAAATTAACTGTCAATTTAACTAATTTAAATAGAGTTGAACAGGGTTAGCAGAGAATGGGTGGGCAGGACTTACTACTGCAGTTGTTGAGCTATAGTAAGCTGCTGGAAGAAGTGCCATATGACACATACAATTATTTTTTTAACTGAATTTTCCCAATGATGACTCCAGCTGCTTTTTTAGAGAATTTTGTCAGGTATATCCTTGCTATTCTATTCCTTGAACATAACAAATGGAGAAGATTAAGGAATTCAGTTCGAATAAGAAATCAAAGTTGCTTCTGGTTGAAACATTTGTTCTGGCTTTATCCTATGAAGAAGGGAGAGCAAAGTAAGGTGGACTGAAGTGATTTCTTCCATTTTCCAGTGCAGCTGTCTTGGATCATGAGTGCCAGCTGTCTTACGAAAGATAGGCCATTGGACACCAGTGAAAGGCTTATGGATGTCTCCATCTTTGCATTAGAGTGTGTTCTACAACAGAGCCTGAAAGCTCACTGCATTAACAAAACACAGTCTGATTCAACTGAAAATTATTTACTGAGCATCTATGGTTCCTGTCTGTCATGTTCTGGGGAAAGAAAGATGAATAAGACCAGGTACTCTACCACGAGGAAATCATCATCTAATGTTTTACAGGAGGCAGATGTTTTTGAGTCTGTGGATAAAAATGTTTAGCTCCTAACAAAACTCCTATTTCAAAATGTAAGTTCAGTTCAGTCATTCAGTCGTGTCTGACTCCCTGCAACCCCATGAATCATCGCACGCCAGGCCTCCCTGTCCATCACCATCTCCCGGAGTTTACTCAGACTCACGTCCATCGAGTCAGTGTTGCCATCCAGCCATCTCATCCTCTGTCGTGCCCTTCTCCTCTTTCAAAATGTAAGATGACTACTAAAACTCCAGCAAAGCCTTGCCCTTCCTATACTGCATCGTCCATGTTGCTCCCAGAAAGGACTTTGTTCAAAAATGATTCAGAAACAGTCATTAGACTATGTCTTCAGCTTGGATTGCTCATCATGGCCATAACACTTTGTATAAGGACAGCATTTCTCTTATAGGCTTAACTCCTGCACTTCACCCATTCAATGTATTCTCCATTTCCTCCAGGATTCTCCAAGCACTTCCGTTGCCTGGATAGCTGCTTCCTTCCTTTGTCTTCTTCTTTTTGGAGGAAACTTTTCAGCATCCTTCAAAATTAAGCTCAAATTTCACTTTCTTTAAAAGCCTCTATGCCCTTCTTCATTTCCTTTGGAAGACTTGGGATCCTGTTTGTTTGTAGCCCTATTCCATTTTGTGTATTTCCGTTTCCATGATATTTTGACAGTGCACTGCAGTTATTTCATCTTTAGATTCTCTTTCTCTCTAAAATATGTGTATCACTCAGCTTTGTGTATCTAGCAACTGGTCATGCTGCTGGCACACAGCTGATTCTCCACAAGTTTGTTGGATGGATAAACAGAGATTAACTACGTAGGGTATTGCCCTGATAGAGATCGACACATCGTAACCCCTAAACACAAAGCGGGTTGAATTTATATAAGTGAGAAAGTTACTGATCTCAGCACAAAGGAAGTTTGCATATTTTATCTCTGTATGATCACTGATTTTTAAACATGTTTAATTGATGAAATTTTATTATTTGATGAATTCTACCTTGGCTCAATAGTATACTTTATAAAGACTCTTGGATAAGTCTTCAATGTCACACATCATAGCAGAGAGAACAGAGGGAGTGATTTCTTGATTTTCCTTCTAAAGTATATTGAATTTCTGACAAACAGCAAACTTGAAGAGTAACAATATTTTTATATATATATGAATTTTCAGAGGGAACTATTGATCACAGTCCAACAAACACAGTCATTTAACTGGGTACCCAAAATACAATATTCTTTTTAGAAGGTCAATTAGATTTCAGGTGAAAAATCAACCAGACACACAGCTGGTGAGTAGAATGGGTTATCAATCTAAAAAAAATACATACCATTTTACACTTTTTAAGAACTCTAAAGGTGACTATAAAGTAATGAAATCAACCTCATTGAATGGTCTGTGAACCAATTCTGAACTAGTTTTGAAGATAAATACATAACAATGTCTTTTTAAAAAATGTGGCTAACTTGGTTGTGAAGATGCTCATTTATATTTATATTTTGTGTCATATTTATTAAGTTGTTTATGTAGGTCATGATTCATCCAACAAGTACTTCACAAGTGCTCAGCATATACCAACCATGATCAACAAAACAAGCTTGTGTACTCAGGGTACAAATCACTTAGTGTAGAGAAAAAGATCAGAATATGAAACAAGGATATGATTTGAAAAATGGTTGTAATTGCTAATACAGAAAAAAATGATCAAGACAAAGGGAGAGAGAGTGATTAGAGGACCTCTGTGATCGGATGAAACCAGGGATCTGGACGAAGGAGCCAGTTTTGTGGACTTCTGGAGAAAGAGCCTTCAAGGCAGAAGAAGTCCTAAGGGCCAGGGTGCTAGTCAGGAGTCAGCTTGATGTAAATAAGCAAGAAGACCTTTGAGACTGGAGTAAAGCGATTGAAGGAAAGGACCAGAAAATGAGGAACTGTGGAGTCTGATTATGTGGTGTCTCGTTTTGGATTCTTTTCTGAGTGAGGTAAGTCATCAGCGGGTTTTCAGTCGAGAAAAATCATGACCTGATTTCTGTTTCCACCATCACCGTGGCTGCTGTACACCTAATAGACGACGGCTGCTGCTGCTGCTGCTGAGTCGCTTCAGTCGTGTCGGACTCTGTGCGACCCCATAGACAGCAGCCCACCAGGCTCCCCCGTCCCTGGGATTCTCCAGGCAAGAACACTGGAGTGGGTTGCCATTTCCTTCTCCACTGCACGAAAGTGAAAGTGAAAGTGAAGCTGCTCAGTCGTGTCCGACCCTCAGCGACCCCATGGACTGCAGCCTTCCAGGCTCCTCCATCCGTGGGATTTTCCAGGCAAGAGTACTGGAGCAGGGTGCCATCGCCTTCTCCGAACAGATGATGGAGGGGGGCTGAAATCCTCAAGGAGGATCCCCCCTGGGGAAGCTCCACAAAATGCCATGCTGCATTGTGCACACACCTGTGTATGTGAAGATGCGTAAGCAGTTATTGTCATGGAGGGCAAAGTTTATTTCTTATACCAGCTTCTCAGAGGTATCCATGGCTCTGAAGGAGTGCAGCTGTGGGGTGGCAGCCATGTTCAGGTGAGAAACGATGGTGGTTCCAACAAGAGGGGAATAACAAAATAGTTGACAACATGTGGGTGGATTCACTGAGGATATACTTACAGTTATCTTTAATGTGTATATGCAGTGTGTCCCACTAAAAATAGGCATTTACTTCCTAGTATGGATTTAGTTGGGCTTCCCTGGTGGCTCAGATGGCAAAGAGTCTGCCTGTGATGCAGGACACCTGAGTTACGGATTTAGTTAGTTTAATTTCTTAATAATTTGTTTTTTTGCTTGTTTCTTAAAGGTGTTCTTTTATTATTTTTTAAATTAAAAAAAATGTTTTGGCCATACCGTGAGGCATGTGGGATCTTAGTTCCCCAACCAGAGACTGAACTCAAGGCCCCAGCAGTGGAAGCTTAGGGTCTTAACCACTAGACTGCCAAGGAAGTCCAATTTCTTAATAATTTGGAGTGACCTGAAGTGAAAGTTGGACTCGGGTCCATCTTCACCCCTGGCCACCTGTGTGATCCTACCTTCCATTGACATAAACATTCTTATCTATAAACTAGGTTGTTATGAGGAACGTGTATAACCTACAGGTAAGTGTGCTTTGTAGACTGGAGAAGTTGTTTACTATAGAGGTTGAATGCAGTGCTGAAAGCACTGGAATCTCACGGTTCCTACATCTTTGTAGTAGTGCTTCCGATATTTACTACATGTGCAAATTTCAGAGCATCCCAGGTGCCTCTAGTAGTAAAGAACCTGCCTGCCAATGCAGGAGACGTGAAACACAGGTTCAGTCCCTGGGTGGGGAGGATTCCCTAGGGGAGAGCTTGGCAACTTACTCTAGTATCCTTGCCTGTAAAATCCCAAGGACGGTGGACCCTGGTGGGACACAAGGTTCCATGAAGTTGCAAAAAGTTGGAAATGATGAAGCAGTTTAGCATACATATACAACCTTTGAAAGCTATTTAATCATCCTCTAGACTTTACTTCTTTTATTTTTTTTAATTAAAGTATAGTTGATTTGTAATGTATTAATTTCTACTGTACTTGAAAGTGATTCAGTTATACACATATATCCATTCTTATTTTAATTTTATTTTTCATTATGGTTTATAAGAGTACGGCAAAAATAATTCTCTGTGCTATACAGTAAGACCTTAAGTTAAGCCACTCAGTTGTGTCCGACTCTTTGCGACCCCCATGGGCTGTAGCTCACCAGGCTCCTTCGTCCATGGGATTGTCTAGGCAAGAATACTGGAGTGGGTTGCCATTTCCTTCTCCAGGCTCCTCCTCCATCCATGGGATTCTCCAGGCAAGAATACTGGAGTGGGTTGCCACTTCCTTCTCCAGGGGATCTTGCCGACCCAGGGATCTAACCCAGGTCTCCCATATTAGAGGCAGACGCTTTAACCTCTGAGCCACCAGGGAAGCCCTCAGTAAGACCTTGCCACTTACCAATTCCACACGTAATAATTTACATCTACTATCTCCAACCTTCCATCCTTCTGCCAGCTGCTTAATCTTTGGAAACCAGAGGTCTATTCTCTATGTGTGTGAGTCTGTTTCTATTTCATAGATATGTTCTATTTCCTCATTTAAAGTAAAGATATTAGTTTACCTCAGAGGAATTTTGTGAGAATGCAATAAATAAATGCTTTTTATAGTGTCTGGCATATGGCAAGCATTTTATAAATTCTAATATTTTATTCAGTTGTTAGCTACTATGCTTTCATAGTTTGGATAAAGCATCTCTAAGAGCTAATCAGCAACCATGTCAAAAGTGTCTCTCTAAGGAGTAGACTTGCTATAGGTAATATAAAAGAGTTAATATTGTCTTCTTTAGTTAAAATGTTATTGTTAAATAGGATGGTACTTTTAAGTTACTTTTCCATGATAGATAATCTTCTGAGCTCCATGGTTATTGCCTGTGTATAACTGTCACTTTGGGAAAAGTGGGGTTCTTTAAAGATTCATAAAGTAACTTGATTAGAAATATGCATAATTTCATGAGACCTCCAAACTATCTGTGACCATTTTCATTGATGTTTCTTGTTATTAGACATGAGACCCCCAGAATTGTTAGGAATTTTTTAAAGTACACTTGAGGCCACCAAAAAGTTTTCAGACAAATTTCCCTCATCAAATAACCTTTCTAATTTTAGCCAAATTGAAAATTACAAAGAGGGATCTTTCTGTAATTTGGGGTCCATGTTCCAATGGTTAGTATGCAAACTGGTATGCTCAGGGTACAAGACTTCCTGACAGACCACTGAACCATCATCTAGGCACAGTGATTACAAGGGAGAGGTCAGAACTGACTTCCCAGATTTACTTTAGTGATGTATGTTTTGAAACACTCTCTCACCAGTTAGTTATTTGATTTTGTAAAACTGAAGTACATGCAGGAACTTTTGGTCAAAATGTCTACTATTGGAATAGAATTTAATGCTATTATTAAGAGGGTAACAGGCAGGAAAGTTAGGGATCTCCAAATGGAGGAAATAGGCTGTAAGTTTCAGACTTTTTTTTTTAAACTCTCTCTTAAGCAGCAGGAAGAAACTAACTACAAGTGTCAGATTTTTTTCCCTTCTCTATACAAAATTAAAAGATTTCTCTTAAAAGTCTGTGTTGCCATAAGGACACCTGGTTCCACTTGAACTTAAATTTTCTCAAACGTTGAGCTAACCAATGCATTTTTCATATGGAAATATTTTTCTTAAGCTATGTTAATGAACTATGTATTTACCCTAGACTCTGTCTTCAAGTTGGTTCCGCTTAAGACTCAGAACAGACTTGACTAACCAGTATGTTTTACTCATACAATTGTTCTTCTAATCTATGTTAATGAAACCATATATTTGCTTGGAAACCTGCCTTTCTTCAAGATTCATGTCAATCATTTTATGGCCCAGGATGACTTACCTTGTGCCAATGTTATCTCAAAATGCATGTTGAGAGTGAGGGCTCTGGTGCCACTCTGAGTTTTGAGACATTTCCTTTCTCTAATTAGCAGCCTGCTAGTAGCTATGCAACATCTAGCTAAAGATTAGCAGGGGGGCCCTCTTTCTGCTCCCTATCTGATGTCTATGTCAGAAGCTTTCTTTTATACTTTAATAAAACTTTACTACACTAAAGCTCTGAGCGATCAAGCCTCATCACCAGCCCCAGATTGAATTCCTCTCCTCCAGAGGCCAAGAATCCCAGCACCTTTCATGGCTCAGCATCAACCTTTTATTGTGATGTTTTGAGCGATATGCTCAGTTTTGGTGCAATATTAGGGATTCATGCAGTACTTGAAAGACATTTGGTTAAATACTTTGGGGACCTTCTGTAAAAAGCTGTATATAAGCCAGTCATGACCAGCTGATGCTTTCCCTTGGTTAAGTACAGCATATTCACACACGATACTCCTTTCTGAGACATCTGAACAGAAGGACCATGTTCCAAAGAGATCAATAAGCTGCTGTTGTCAGCTCTCAGGAATTCTGCTGCGCCATTTTAAGAGCTGGGATTTGCAGGCCAATTTTTGATCACTGTTTTCATCCTTTGACATTTTTTTAAAGGAGGGTTGGTAACTACCACTCATGGAATTCTTACTAGTTGCCAGATGTTTTACATATGACTGTTGTTGTTGTTCAGTTACTAAGTCATGTCCAACTCTGCAACCTCATGGACTGGAGCATGCCAAGCTTCCCTGTCATTCACCATCTCCTGAAGTTTGTTCAAACTCATGTCCCATTAAATTGATGATGCCATCCAACCATCTCATGCTCTGTTGCCCCTTCTCCTCTGGCCTTCAATCTTTCCCAGCATCAGAGTATTTTCCAGTGAGTTGGCTCTTCACATCAGGTACCAAAGTATTTGAGCTTCACATCAGTCCTTCCAATGTATATTCAGTGTTAATTTCCTTTGGGGTTGACTGATTTTATCTCCTTGCTATCCAGGGGACTCTCAAGAGTCTTCTCCATCATTATAGTTGGAAAGCATCAATTCTTCAATGCTCAGACTTCTTTATAGTCCATCTCTCACATCCATATATAACTACTAGAAAAATAATAGCTTTGACTATACAGACCTTTGTTGACAAAGTGATATCTCTGCTTTTTAGTATGCTGTCTAGGTTTGTCATAGCTTTTCTTCTAGGGAACATGATACATAGCATAAGATCTTGTGATCTGATGTTATTAGCATCCTCAGATGAGAAAACTGAAGTGCTGGGAGAATGAATACAGGTATTCCTCAAATTTTCAAGGTTCATGTTATACCACTTCATGAAAGATCTACATCAACTCTTATTTTCACTAACCAAAAGAAATTTGAAGATGATGTTTGCTTTTACAAAAAAAGGCAAAAAAGTAAAACAGCATTCAGCAAAGGTTTTGTAGCAGCCTATAAAGGCAGCCACATCTAAGTAGAGAGAATGGTAACGCCAAGCCCCTTCCCTGGGAACTACACTCAGCATCCCAGCATCGCTTTTAACTGTGTGTGTGAACATCTGTGCTGTATCTTGATTGATTTTGGGCATCCATTAGCAAGATGTGTCCTAAGGTAATTGCTTCCTGGCTTATGAGAGATTTCATAGGAACATTTTACTTTCAGAAAGCAGGAAATCCTGTGCTCAGAAGTTTAACAGGTAATAAGAATTAAAACTTGAACATACCTTAATGTGATTCTATCACATTGCTTAGTAATACGCTATACTGTCTCTTACACCAAGAAGAGTGAACAGTGGGTTATTCCATTTATATATCCATATATTACCAAAAAGTTTTAATGGTTCTCTTTAGATTTGAGACTGAAATTGAATTCATTCTTTATATGACTGATCTCATGGAATTCATGATCTTTTACTCCACAGTGGAATGGAGGTACAAACATTCTCCAATAAGCAGTATTCTTACTTCCTTCTAGATCTTTACTTAGGAAGGAACAGGGTTAAGATAAGGAAGATAACCCTTTTTATCCTGCAAGAGCTGGAGGAGCTCTGCAGTGTGAATGATTTTGTGAGGAATTGCACCCAGTGGAAAAATACAAGGCTCTTGTTAACTTTTATGTTCTAAGGACTGGTCATCATTAGAGATTCACAGAGATAAACATTAAGAAAATGACTCCTTGGCGAAAGAAAATGAAAAGAACATTGTGAACATAAGCAGGACATTCTTTTAGACACCATGTAAATAAACTAAATTAAAAATGAATCTAATGCTTAGAGGAATGAAAGCAGGTCTATTTGTCTGCCCTGTAACACAAGCTATGGCTCAGGAAGAAGTAAAAAGTGAAACACATAACTGCAGTGCAGGAAAGTAATTATTTTGTGGTAACAGGATGGATCTTCAGGTCCTAACATGCTCTCCAACTACACTGCTTAAGGGAGGTAATATTTTAAAACCCTGCATGTCTGGGATTCTCTAGCCTTATGTTTCTTTCTAAATCATGGACCACTGAGGCCACCAAACTTCATATCATTTTAATAGTTAAGGGAGACACCTGGGAACCATGGTTATACCAAACCGTATCCTTAAGGTTTGCTGATCAAGGAGCAAAACCAAGTCAAGGTAACCTCAGCTGAGTATAGCTTATCTTCTATCTGACCCTTTGAACTGGA
This sequence comes from Madoqua kirkii, assembly GCA_006408675.1. NCBI lineage: Eukaryota > Metazoa > Chordata > Mammalia > Artiodactyla > Bovidae > Madoqua > Madoqua kirkii. The sequence goes on along the minus strand of SJYC01086582.1, from coordinate 35,786 downwards.
ATTAGCTTCTGTAGTCTGATCTAGTTCACAGATTTACAGCCAAAGTTGTTAAAAGGAACCAAACTAAATCAGAGGAAGGACTGAGCTGAGCAGGGCTTGACATGGATTTTGTGTAGGGCTAAAAGCTGTTCTACCCCTACTGTGCATGACTCACAGTGAGCTGGAAGCAAGGTGAGGTGGAACATCAAAGTTCTTATTGTTTTGGAGGAAAATCCAATTATTCCTCTGTCTTCCAACCATTCATTCATCCATGTAACCATTCATTTATTCATTTAAAAACAATATATATTTTAATATACCAATTCTTAAGGAGATAGAGATGTGTATAAACAGAGTCTCTGCTCTTAGTAACCTGGATAATCTAGTTGGAGACTTAACATATTATGAGATGACTACTGAGTAAAACCCACTCCAGTACTCTTGCCCGGAAAGTCCCATGGACAGAGGAGCCTGGTAGGCTGCAGTCCATGGGGTCACGAAGAGTCGGGCACGACTGAGCGACCTCCCTTTCACTTTTCACTTTCATGCATTGGAGAAGGAAATGGCAACCCACTCCAGTGTTCTTGCCTGGAGAATCCCAGGGATGGGGAAGCCTGGTGGGCTGCCGTCTATGGGGTCACACAGAGTTCAACATGACTGAAGTGACTTAGCAGCAATGAGTAGAAGGATTCCTGTTTTGGTAGAGTGGGGGAGTTATAGAAAAAGTGGATGATAAATAGTGGTTTCCTCCAATGTTGATTTGGTATCTAGGAATAGAAACAAAGGAAGTAGATTAGTAGAATAACCAAGGTTGGCCACTAGCCTTCTGGATAGGGTAGAAGGTTTAGTGGAGAATCATGGCATCCTGACTGAATAAGAGTCTGATGTGAGTAATCAGGAAGGGACCAAGAACTAGAATAACTATTAAGGCAGAACTTCCAGTTGAGGACTTGAGGGGAGTTATGAAAAAGTGGATGATAAATAGTGGTTTCCTCCAATGTTGATTTGGTATCTAGGAATAGAAACAAAGGAAGTAGATTAGTAGAATAACCAAGGTTGGCCACTAGCCTTCTGGATAGGGTAGAAGGTTTAGTGGAGAATCATGGCATCCTGACTGAATAAGAGTCTGATGTGAGTAATCAGGAAGGGACCAAGAACTACAATAACTATTAAGGCAGAACTTCCAGTTGAGGACTTGTGGAAAGCTGGATGAAGAGATCAAAGTAACAAGGGATGTAGATCAATTATAGACTTTCAGTATGCTTTTGATATGACTTGAGGTGGAGGTCAACAAACTTAGAAGTTAAGTGGTCCATGGTATTATCTAATTGGATGTAGAACCCATTGGATTGAAGGTCGACTAGAATGAAAAGTCATAATTGTGGAAATGTGAGTTGTGTTGGAAAGTACCCATAACTTCAAGGGGAAATAAGTCAGTGTTGGTAAGGACTGAAAAAACATGGTACAGACAGATATTGAAAGACAGGAGCCATCCAATTATTTATAAGCAGCATTTGAGGGAAAGGAAAATATGTACATGGCCCTCCATTTCCAAAGTTTAGGAGAATGAGGGAAGGTGGGGGTTCCATGGAACAAGTGAATGGAAGAATAATTTGCCTCTTCTCCATGCTTTTAGAGGAGAAGCAAATTGTGCCTGGTCCAGAGACAGAGGGAAATGTGATTACTTTCTGGATATAGCCACTCCCCTCTGTTAAGTCTGGGACTGAAGCTTCTACATGCCTCTCCTGTGAGGTCATTCAAACCCAGGATGCCTAAAGGAGTACTTCTTCTTGGAAGATGAGCCAACAATCAAACTTAACTAAAAACACGGAGAAAACAAATACTATGTGTAAATAGTATAAATAGATTACACTTGAGAAAACAGTAACCATAACCATAATAATAAACACAATTATTGTTCATCAGTCACCAAGTTGTGTCCAACTCTTTGCAACCCCATAATAAACACAATAGCAGCTAGTTGTGAACACTAATGATGTACAAGCACTGTACTGTATATATATAAATGTGTGTGTATGTGTGTGTACTTGTCCTACCAACAACATGAGATAGATATTAGTACTTTCACTCTCTTATAGATGAGGAAACTGAAAGAGAACTACTCAAGGGGGGAAAGATTCTAAACTGTGGAGCCAAGATTAGAATGCAGCATCTGAGTCTAATGTTTATATTTTTAGCCACTGTGTTCTACTGCAATCTGAAAGGCCTTCAGTTTATGTAATTAGTGTATATGTATATATGTGTGTGTGTGTGTATAATTATTATCATAAATAGGTAAAAGAGAAAAAGGATAGATGGAATACTAAAAATTATTTAGATTATTATGGAAAAGGAGATGTGTATAAGAGACAGAGCTATGGCTCAGGAAGAAGTAAAAAGTGAAACACATAACTAGATAGATATTAGTACTTTCACTCTCTTATAGATGAGGAAACTGAAAGAGAACTACTCAAGGGGGGAAAGATTCTAAACTGTGGAGCCAAGATTAGAATGCAGCATCTGAGTCTAATGTTTATATTTTTAGCCACTGTGTTCTACTGCAATCTGAAAGGCCTTCAGTTTATGTAATTAGTGTATATGTATATATGTGTGTGTGTGTGTATAATTATTATCATAAATAGGTAAAAGAGAAAAAGGATAGATGGAATACTAAAAATTATTTAGATTATTATGGAAAAGGATCATTAGAAAAAATGGACATTAAAGATATGTTGTTTTTGAAATGAAAGTTCCAAATAATGAGCCAAACAGCATTGAACACAACTGAGGCCTGAACTGTTGAATTGAAAAATTGAGTTGAGGAAATGCTCTAGAATTCAGTATAAAAATAGAAGCACAGAAATAATACAAATATTAAGAAACATAAATAGAATAAATTCAGAAACTTCATCATAAGCCTGATAAAAGCTATAGAAGGAGAGAACGAAGACAGTAGTGGCAAACTAATATTTTGAGATAAAATAACTGAAAACTTACTAGAATTAATAAAATATTCAACACAAACAAAATATCTTAGAATGTGAGTATGCTTAAAAAGAAGTAAATTATCACCAAAAACCCCAATACCAAGGCACATTATAGTCAAAGCAGTGTAGAATCAATGACACAGAGAAAATTCTAAAGTGTAATAGAAAGAATGAGGTTTTCTTTTAAAATGATTAGTAATACAATTTAAGAGACAGAGGAAGAGAACTTCCAAAGTGCCATGTAAAATTTTCTTTAAAAGTAGAATCCTATACCCAAAGGAACCAGATGAAATAAAGATATTCCCTGACGTATAAACCAGACTCTTGTTGCTTATATTCCAGTAAGAAGAAAAAGAAGATGAAAGGGAAGTTGAGGATTTAAAGAAGCAAGAGTGAACATAACATAAATTCGTAATAATATAACAAACATGTGCAGTGATCTTAGGACAGTTACCATGCTAATGTCTCATTCACAGATGCTTACAAAGTGAACATCAGAAAACTCTGTTATTTTCACGAACTTTCCTAAAATCAAAAGACTTGATTGTCAGAGTATTGAAGGTTTGACATACAGTGTATAAACTGCCTCTTTTTGAACACTTTACACTTAGCTTTGGATGATTTAATTCAGAATTTTGAGCTAAAAGAATAAGCTAAAGGATCAGCACTGCCCAAATACATGACTAGCAGCATTTGGAGTGATTGATCACAGACAAATTCTAGAAGCTGGCTAACGTCTTTCAATGAAATGAACTTTGATAAGATAAATAATGTGTCAGGTCTTAACAATCCCTGATGAAAATTCTGGTCAATAGCTTAATAACTAAACTGGAAAGAGAGCAGATGATATCTATGATAAATTATCCATCTGTAGTCTTTCAGACGTATACTAGCTGATAGCCAGGTAATGATACTTTCACAGACAGTGGGGTAAACCTCCAATACAAGACCAGATACTGTTCTGGTAAAGTTCGTGGGTTTGTAGCAAAGTGTCCTTGAGTAAGTTATACAACTTCTCTGCACTCTAGTTTCCTCACTTGTTGTAAGAGGAAGTATAATATTGCCTCCTAGAACTGGTGCAAATATTAATGAAATTATAATCATGCTTTGAAATTAATATCCTTAATAAAAGTAGCTGTTACTATTGTAATCATTATTACTTCCCATCCAAAACTATAGAGAATTCAATAAGATATTTAGAAAGATATCATCATAAAGCTCAAATGAAATCTCTGAAAGATAAACCCATTTAAATGTAAACTTCCAAGTGCTAAGTTGACGCAAAGAGAATTTAAAAGACGGCCAAATGACTGTTTGGAGGTTTGCCTTCTCTAGAATAGAAACAGTACGAAAATAATATGAGGCAAATGGCTACTTTTTAGAGGATAGTTGTTATTATTTTTGTCTTGTGATGTGAATACCTTATGATATTCTTATAATGATACTTTAGTCATTTTTTAACATTAATATTATTTTATCAGAAGTATTTTTCTCCATTTGAACATATAACATCTTGATGTGTTGTTTCAGTTTTAACATGATGCTTACTACATCCAAAAAATAACATTTCCAGCCAAGTAAGTCAATGAGAAAGCAGAGTATCCACAGTAGAAATTTATTTGGGAATAGTGTTTGCTGGAAGACATCTTTTCTACTAGGTCAGCAGCTCTGTGACCACAATACACCTGTATAAAAGTATGTTCCCTCTATCAGGGAGTCTCTTTCTTTGAATAAAAAATTATAAGCAGAACAAATGACTGTGACTTAACCCCTGTGCTTCTGTGCTATTGTTGTGTATATCTATGAAAGGAGATCCTTTTAAAACGTGTTAGCCATTCTTTGTTAGTACCTGAACTCTCAAGAAAAAATAATATAAAAGTACCTGCCCTCTACTGCATGGGTTAGAGTGTCTGTTCAGAGCATCAGAGATGTTAATGCCAGTCTTGGGATTTCAATGTATTTTCCTTGTGGGGAAGAGATGATTTAACCATAAGGAGCGTCTCTCCTATGCTGCTGGGTAATGGATGAAGAGGCACCCTAGAAACAAGATGCCTCACTCTTTTTTTCCTCTCTTTTTTAATGATCTTGAAACTTTTTGTTATGACAGCACTCAGTACAGTGATTTCTCAACAGTATCTGGAGAGTGAAGTATTAAACAAATACATAGGTTAAGTGACTAGTTAACGGATAAAGCACATCTCTTATTTCCACTGAACAATCTTAGGATGAAAATAATAAAACCAGCTAATGATAATGACAATGCTTATTTGCTGAATTTTTACTAACATTCCAGGCTATATACTGTTTTACATGCATTTTCACCTTTAATTCCCTGGAAAGCCCAATGAAGTAGCTGCTATTTTCAATTTCCACATTTCAAAGCAGAAAGCTGGGATTCATAAAGTTTGAGAATACTGCCAAAAGCTGATCACCTACCTTGCAGCAAGGTCAGGTTAAACCTTTCTGTGTCTTCTGCTGAGGGTTTGCTTGTAATTACTGCTGAATGTTGCCCCCCAGTTCTTAAAAGTAGACACATAGCAATAAGCAGGGGCATGGTCCCCCCAGAGGCCCAGATAACTTAATTAGAATTACCTTCTACTTCATTTGCCATACCAGTTGTGGTATTCTATTGTAATTTCAGAGGAAGCCACGTTACCACCACGGGTACCTATGGTTTTGTCCCTGAAGCCCTGCTAGAACAATGAGGAGCTTCAACTCTGCTTATACAACACTTCGAATAGAAAGAAAATACAGAATATACAACAGGGAGGGAATATGTTTTGCTGTGTTCCAGGTGTTCATCAGTGGCTCTGGTTTAGAGAGGAGGATTGAGATCTCCTTAAATTCCAAACTTGAAATTGAATTCATAATCTTCCCTTAGTGGATGGATCCCAAAGTCCTAGCAGATGCATTGTGATTCAGAGTCTAGGCTTATTTGATCCCAATGTCAACTTTTGATTCCCTTAATAGCGCTAGGGAAAGGGAACTGAATCAGTGCACAGACTGGTGAGCATTTAGGTATCTCTTCCCAAATTTGTTCTGTAGCTCCTAAAGGTCAAAACCATTTCAGACCCTGGGGTATTCCAGACATGACTCTCTTAGTACCATACCTACTTGACTGAATGTTAGTTGTCTGTTTTCTTTAAGGCATATCATATAGGCTAATTATTTTGCTATTGTCTCCTCCTCAGACTGAAAACAAGTAAAACACCCATTTAAGAGAAGGCAAACGACAAGAGTATGGTCTATTTTCTCACAGTCATGAAGTAGTAGTAATATTTTAAATTTCTTGACAATAAAGTTGGAGGTAAAATTGAACATGAAAGTGGTGCGTGGAACAAAGCAACTCATTACACTACATTTTCTCTGTATTAAACCATAAATGCTATATACTTTCAACCATAGTGCCTAATTTTCTTAAGCTTCTTAGCAGAAACCAAATCTTTTGGCATCTCATTTGGCATGTGTATTTCCAGATAAAAGACACAGAGGAGGCTGATCTTCAAAGATTATCTTTTTCTAAAAATGGCATCCCTCATTGCCTTTTTATATGGGGTGAATAAAAGTGACTCTATATTTTCAGCACATACAGTATCCTTGGTACAGAATTATCCTGTGACACAAAAGAGGAAAGTACATAATACTGAAAATAATGAGCAATAACAGTTTCCTGCACGAAGATAATGGCTTCATTCTTCTCTGGCTCCACTAATCCAATGACTCGAAAAACTTAGAGCATAGAAAAGAATGAAACGCCTCTTCATTGTCCAGTTTGAAAAACCTAGATTCTAAAGGACCAGGACCAGAGATCACTAAAGTTAATCCAAGTGATTCTGTTAGAGCCATGAAAGAGTTTTCCCTTTAATCACAAAAGCAGCAGCACCTCCCAAGGAAATGGGACGAGACTTTAAAGAGATAGGTTCTTAGCCCATGGAGCAGTCCCTAAGGATAGGAATGGGCTTCCCAGGTGGCGCTAGTGGTAAAGAACCTGCACAGGAGCAGATACCATTTACTGAGTGCTTTGGGCTTCCTTGGTAGCTCAGCTGGTAAAGAATCCACCTGTAAAGCAGAAGACCCCAGTTCGATTCCTGGGTTGGGAAGATCTCCTGGAGAAGGGGTAGACTACCTACTCCAGTATTCTTGGACTTCTCTGGTGGGTCAGATGCAAAGCAGGAGACCTGGATTTGATCCCTGGGTTGGGAAGATGCCCTGGAGAAGGGAACAGCTATCTTCTCCAGTATTCTGGCCTGGAGAATTCCATCAACAGAGGAGCCTGGCAGGCAAAGAGTCAGACATGACTAAGCCATTTTCACTTTCATTGAGTGCTTACTATATCACAAGCCCTTTGTTATGCATTTTAAATTCATTTCTCATTCAATTGTATCAGCAATCATGCCCCATTAGATAATAATTTGGTTGGACAAACTGTAGCATAGACAAGTTGATTGACGTATCCAAGGTTGAATAGTCAGGAAAAGTACATGATTCTAGGAAAAGTACATGATTCTGTCCAAGGACTGCATGTCTCCAGCACCCATGCTTTTAATCTCTGTGAATAATGTTTCCCTTTGTTCTATAGCAATGTGAAGTTATAATACAGCTAGTAATCCACTTAATCAATCTCACATTCAGAGTGGAACCCCATTTGTAGTATCTTTGACATGTATTTATACTCTATTTTAGCTCTGTATTTTAGCTCTGTCTAAACATTTTGAGTACTGGAGACACTAGTGTGAGAGAAGGGAAAGAGAAAAACAAAACAGACACACATACACACACACACACAAACACTGTTTGTATCACCTTACATATTCACTCTCACAAAAATCTGAAAGAGATACCATCACAGACGTTTTATAAATGAAGAAGTTGAGAGACAAAGAGGTTGGGTAAGTGGTCCTAAAGCATGCAGTCAGTAAGTGGTGAGGTTTGTTCTTCTGGTTCTAAAGCTCAAGGTATTTTCCTTCCACTAGCCTACCTACTTCTGAAGAAATACTAGTAACATGCGTTAATTCCATTTTTGAATATAAGATAAATGCTTATAGTGAACTCTTTCCACATAGGCTCACAAGGTAGGTGGATAGAACTGACATGTTCCTTGAAAGTTTCACATGTTGGCCATTGATCTTCTGTTGGAAGCAATACATGGTAAATTTAAGCTTTCCTTGAAATAGCAGATTTTCACAAACTTCAGGTGTGTTATCATATTTCTTCCTTATCTAGGCTTATTTTCAGCATGGGTGAAATGAGTTTCCTCCCTAGTTCCTTCTACATTTTCCTCCTGTTTTCTTCAAATATTTTTAAAAACTGTAGTTACTGTGTTTTTGCATTTTTAAACACAAGTGACTATGTTAGCATTTCATCTATGGCTTTAAAGATAAAAAGATCTGAGAGTGATAATCTTCAAAGCATATTTAAACCTCATTATCTGCATATTGACAGAGTACCAAGGCCTTTGCCATCCTAGTTCTGTTTTTCTGGATTGCCAATGTTGTTCTCAAAATGAATTATTGAGGACTGAAAAAAACAGTCTAGATGAGACCTGACCTTGTGCTGAACCCTGCATTTCTGTTAGAACAGTTGCTATTTCTAGTAGTTATCTTATCTGACTGGATAGAAGTAAGAAAGAAGTTGAATAGTTCTATCTGGTTCTGGTCATATTACATCATGTGAGCTAAAGAATGAGTATGAAAGTGTGCAAGTGAAAGTTGCTCAGTCCTGTCTGACTCTTTGCAACCCCATGGACTGTACAGTCCATGGAATTCTCCAGGCCAGAATACTGGAGTGGGTAGCTTTTCCCTTCTCCAGGGGATCTTCCCAACCCAGGGATCGAACCCTGGTCTCCTGCATTGCAGGCAGATTTTTTATCAGCTGAGCCACCAAGGAAGCCCAAGAATACTGGAGTGGGTAGCCAGTCCATTCTCCAGTGGATCTTCCTGACACAGGAATTGAACTAGGGTCTCCTGCATTGCAGGAAGATTCTTTACCACCTGAATTACTAGGGAAGTACAGAATGAGTATAATAAATACAGTTAAATTTAGACTCTTAAACTGATCCTATTGAGATAGTTAGGGAGTTTGTGATTGACATGTTCATACTGCTATATTTAAAATGGATAACCAACAAGGTCCTAGTGTATAGCACAGGGAACTCTACTCAGAGTTATGTGGCAGCCTGGATAGAAAAGTTTGGGAGTGAATGACTACATGTACATATATGGCTGAGTTCCTTTGCTATCCACTTGAAATTGGCATAACATTGTTAATCGGCTGTGTGTGTGCACATAAGTCGCTTCAGTCATGTCCAACTCTTTGCAAACCTATTGACCATAGCCCATCAGGCTCTTCTGTCCATGGGATTCTCCAGGCAAGAATACTGGAGTGGGTTGCCATGCCCTCCTCCAGGGGATCTTCCTGACCCAGGGATCAAACCCAAGTCTCCTATGTCTCTTGCACTGGCAGGTGTGTTCCTTACCATTGCAATATAAAATTAAAAGTTCAAAAAAATTGATCCTATTGATGAAATACAATATTATTTGACTTGTATACTTCCTTAGCTAAAAACACTTTTCAATTCTCATTTGGAATATAGCTGCTGCTGCTATTAAGTCACTTCAGCCGTGTCTGACTCTGCCCAACCCCAGAGACGGCAGCCCACCAGGCTCCCCCACCCCTGGGATTCTCCAGACAAGAACACTGGAGTGGGTTGCCATTTCCTTCTCCAATGCATGAAAGTGAAAAGTGAAAGTGAAGTCACTCAGTTGTATCCAGCTCTTAGCAAACCCATGGACTGCAGCCTACCAGGCTCCTCCATGCATGGGATTTTCCAGGCAAGAGTACTGGGGTGGTTTGCCATTTCCTTCTCCATGGAATATAGCTACTTATAGCTATTTGATGAAATACAACAAAAATTAGTTATGTGTGTGTATCACCCAGCTTTGACCAACAGTATTGTTCACAAGTTTATTTCCACTCTTATTTATTTCTAATAATCACCTTCAAGGTAATGATTTGCTACTACTTTTTAGCCTTTCCCTTCTCCAGGGCATCTTCCCAAACCAAGGATCGAACACAGGTTTCCCACATTGCAGGTGGATTCTTTACCAGCTGAGCCACAAGGGAAGCCCCACTTTTACTTATTTCCCACTCTTATTTATTTCTAATAATCATGTTCAAGGTCATGATTTGCTACTACTTTAAATTTGGACAAGGGTTCAGATTAAATTCCTAAAGAGAAGTTGCGAAAATACTTTGAATATTTCCTTAGAATGGACTAAACATATAGCTTTCTAAAAGAAATACTCTGGCGAGAAAACATCCATACACCTACCAGTTGGCAATAAGAGAATAAATATCACCCATAATATTGTATATATTCCTCATATCTCAACATGCTTTACACTCACTCTTAGCCAGATGCTCTCTACACATGAGGTACAGAAGAATCTTAAGCACTAGAATTAACCTTTTTCATGTAAAGATTTCATTTTCATACTGTTCCTATTTTCATATAAAGGGTATGCTTTCTCCTTAAAATTTAGCAAACCTGACTACACAAAAACCATAGTTAGGGAGATATATCATTAAGAGCAAGATGGAGGCTTTAAAAATAAATAAGTAAAATGGTAAGTGTACCATTTGCTCTAATGTCGTTTAATTCTTGTCCAACTCTTTGGCAACCCCATGGACTGAAGCCTATCAGGCTCTTCTATCCATGGGATTACACAGGCAATAATATTGGAGTAGATTGCCATTTCCTTCTCCAGGGGATCTTCCTGATCCAGGGATGGAACCTGTGTCTCCTTGCATTGACAGTCAGATTCTTTACCACTGAGCCATCTCAGTATATGCTAACTGTTGTATACACTTTGGGAAAAGAAATATAAAAAATGGACTATTTAAAAAAATATTACGCAGCTTGGGGGGAGATGAGATTAACACATGTGAAACAATAGATAATTGGAGAGGACATTTCATAATCGCTATATTGAAAGAGGTTCCAAGATCTGTATAACTGTATAACTATGGAGAAGGACACCTGTGAGGCTTAAAGTAGCAAAGATTTTAAGGAAAAAAGTGATCTCTCAATTGGGTCTTGGACTGTGAGCAATATACAGTTAAAAATAAAGGGAAACACTTTTCATTGTTGAGTTAACAAAGAAGGGGAACAACTGACCAGAGGCTAGGAAATAAGTATCAGTCTAATAATTAGGGGAAGTGAAATGAAAATCATGCTGCAGTAAAGCTTCATGCTTGGGCAAGATCTTAAATGAGGTTGTGTGGCAAGGGTAATCTAAGTGTAAAGTGTCAAGAATATCTGGAAAGAAGCTTTGGTGTGGTGGGTAACTGGAAGTCAATAAGTTCCTGAGCAGGAGAGAGGTATTACACAATGATGCTTTATTTTTTAAAAAAATCTGCTAGTGGGCTGCAGGATAGAATTAAGAGAAGAGAATAGAAGAAGCCAGGTAGAAAATTCCGAAGTAAATGAAGCGTGATTGTCAAAGTCTAATATTCCACCATTCTTGGAAATGGTGTCATTGGTAACATTATAGCAAAGATCTAAAGTTCATGACATATTTCTAAGATATTGGGTTTACTTGCTTTTTTGTCTCCCTTTCCACCCTCCCACCTACCCTTCTTATCGTCTTTCCTTTCTTCCTTCTCCTTTCCTTCATTCTTTCTTTCATTTTTTTCTTCTTTCCTGAGTATATACATTTAACATTATTCCACATTAATCTTGACTCAATCAAGCTTAAGAATTTGAGGAGATGTAGTTCTTTTTTAGATAATTTATGGTCATTGTTTTTACTTAATCTTTTACTTCGGTTTAATGATGGAGGTTTAATCATAATGGCATATCCACAGGTCACATGACCACAAAATAGTATCAGTAGTGTATAAATATTTAAACTGCTCATTTAGTATTTGAATTAGTCATAATACCATATTTATGAAAAAGGAGACCTTAACAAAAATCATTAAATCATAAACTTTTTCGTATATAAGTGGATAAAGAGTATTAAAAATAAAAACTTTGAGAGGCAAAAATAACAGCCTATTCACTGAAGAACAATTTAAGTAGCTTTCTCTCTACTCCACTAATGAAATTCTAAAATATAAGTCAAGCACATTGTGAGGGGAATAAAAATACTGTCTTCCTTGTTGGGAATTATAGAGTCTGCAGGCATTCCTTCTAATAAAGTGAGCTACCTGTTCTTTATGCATGCCCTGCTTTTTCTCTCTTCCATTTGAAGTAACTCATTTTTTTCTCTTAACAGAATGCATTTGTCAATATCAACCAGTCCTCCTCTGCAAACACTGCGTCAGCCCACATATTTATTCCCTGAAGTCGACTCAACAATATTTTTTCCCAGCCTATCTCACAATCAGCCCTGTAGGATCTACCCAGGAGTCTAGAATGTAATCATAACTGTCTCTACACAGAAAGTCTATAAGAAAGAGATTTTTTTCAGGGTGTACAATCAATATAGATAGTTAATATGAAACATTTAGGACACCCAAACTGCTTTAAAAATCAATAGTAGTGAGTTGTTTTTTAATCTATATTATCAAGATAATTGCTTCTAATTTTCACTTGGCTTTATCATGAAAAACAAAGCAGGAGAGATGATCCTGCAAGGAATAGTCAGAAACCCTGTTTTTCTTTTATATTCATTAAGCGTAGCCATTGATTTTACTCTCATGCACAGCTCATGGTCAGGGAGTGTCAAGAACATCACAAAAATCGATTCAGAGTAGAGCTAGTAAGCAAATACAGCAATGGAGTTCCCAAAATCCCCATCAGGCCACAGGTTTTGGGTAAACATTTGACTCATTTCTGAAACCTGAAGCTTAAGAAGCATCTCTTTGGAGTTTGGAGTCATTGATATGTATAAGAGAACCCGATAAAGCTGTGTACATTTCATAAAGTGTACACACTTGGCAGAACTATTCCCATTTATGCTGTGTACACCTTCTAATTATTTTCATTTCTACAATGGTAAGCAACAAAAATATCCTTTATGGACAACTGTCTTCCTAGAAATGATCTTCAGGAAAAAATGCTAAATACAGGGCAGTAACAATTGATATTTCTGTTTAAAAGCTACTATAAATAGTATTAGCTATTCACAGATGGTAAATAGCAATGCTATTTACCTATAATGCAGGAGACCTGGGTTGGGAAGACCTTCTGGTGAAGGGAATGGCTACCCACTCCAGTATTCTTGTCTTGAAAATTCCATGGGCAGAAGAGCCTGGTGGGCTACAGTGTATGGGGTTGCAAAGAGTTGGACATAAGTGAGCAACTTTCACTTTCATACATATACAGATATAATTACAAATAGCAGTACAACATAAATAATCATGTTAATACCTTAAGAATCAATGTGTTCAATGAAGAAAAAAGAAAAAATAAAGTCAAAGAGGCTGAATAAAAGCCCTGAAATTCTAAATTTGAATTAGAAACGTCAATATGAACTCCTGATGTATTTTATCCTCTTCTGGAACACAGAATTATCAATACAAACCAATGTGCCAGAAGGCAAGGAAGCTATCAGCGACTATTGAGGTCATGCTGAAAGAATGCAGGTGCCAACTCAAAGGGGCTGCTGCCAGCCAAAGGTAAGACAAACAGGATCAAAAAAACAATAGCTGCAGTGGACTGATACAGACATACTTGTTATTACCAATGACTTCATAATGATAAACACACAAACAACAAAATGCCACACCTAGTGGGCATGTGTGGGGAGTTCTAGAGAAACGACTTGGTTTGAAAGCTGCTAAATAAAGGGAGCCATCAAGCACTGATTTTACCTTCACTGAACCAACTTGACCTCCAGACAGTCAAACAGTTGGTGAGAGGAAGTTATCTAGAGAATAATCTAGTTAATAAATAATGAAAGCATGATAGAATATAGTCATTATGTAAGCTCTAAATAGGTTTGGGCAAAGATTATCAGTGGCTGCTGAAACTGTTACTGTTATGGGCTGCATCGTGTCCCCCTAATTTTGTATGTTGAAGCCCTAATTCCCAGTACCTCAGAATGTGACCTTATTTGGAGATAAGGTCTTTACGGAAGCGTCCTTATATAAAAAGGGACATGGTGGCACTGAAGGAAGTGACATAGGCTGAAGTTGATCATCTGTATGCCAAAGAGAGGGACCTGGAGTAGATCCATCTCTCACAGCCCTTGATAGGAATCAACACTTCTGACTCCAAAACTTTGAGATAATAAATTTCTAAGTCACTCATTTTGTTACAGCAGCCCTAGCAAACAAGTGCTGTTATATAACATTAATAGAAGTTTGATAATGGACACTTCAGGTTGTCATTGCCTAAATCAGCATATCAAAGTTCATTCCCATCATAAAAACAGAGATAGGCAGGCATTTTGTGTCTGCTGATAAAAGTACATAATACGCCTGGCTTATGAAGTAGTCTCACCAAAGCACAACAAAATAACTAATCTGGATCTGATTAAGCCTCATATATGGGGCATAAAAGAACACATGTACAACAAGTGAAAACAATCACAAAAAACAGCACAGATCTTTAAGAAAAAAAAAAAACTTTCTAGGGAGAAAATAAAGGAATAAGAAACATTTACAGCAAAAGAAAATTTAGAAAAATTTACCAGCCAAATGCAAAGTGTGTACATGTTTGACCTGTTTTTAAAAAGTTAATAACAAATTATGAGACAGGAAAAATTAGGTTCACTCTCTTATTGTTGATATCCGTAGAGTTAAAATGATAATAGTACAAAGTTCATAGTGTTATGGAAAAAATTAAATATGACAATATAGGTAGAGCACTTAGCACAGTGCTTGATGTATAGGATAATTTCAATTATTTATATACTTGAGTATTGTTCGAGTTCCTGATACAGTTGTTATCAGTATTAGTTAGAATGATGTGACATGCACATCCTACTCTGTATGTGCTTACTGTGGTGCACACAAGCCCACATACACACTCTGCAACACATGGAGTCTCAGTGTGAGCCTGCACTGAGCTGGAAGACTTTAAACTACCCCTTCCATTCCTCATTCGCATGTAGCCCTTGAAAGGTCACCTTTGATAGGAGATGCAGGAAAATAACATTGTGGAAGTCTGAAAGAAAAGCCAAGGCAAGGGTTAGGAGAGGGAGGCAAAGAGCATTTTAAGGCAGTTAAAGACGCCACTAAACGTCTTCTGAGAATTAGGTTGTTCCATGCCTTCTATCTTTGAGGAAAGATAAACACGATCTTTTAGCACCCACAGGGCGAGGCCTCAGAGACAATCTGTGCTTTTCAGCCAGCTGGATCATGTTTGGATAAGAGGCAGAACACATCTGGTCATTAATAGTGATAATGGCCCTTTGGGTAAAAGCCATCATTTTGACATAGGCAATGCTGCAGCTGACCACTATCGTGAGTCAGATCACTGCATCTTACAAATTTTCATTTCAATTTTTCAAACATTATTTGGCTTGAGAAAGAGGATACAAAGGTGAAAGAAATACAGTTTGCATTTTCAACAAATATACAATCTTGTTTGCATCACAGGTAAATAAGACATGGAAAGATAATATATCCTAAGAGAGTTATAAATCTCATGGGCCTTTAGGAGATTAAGGTGAAGTAAGTTATCAGATGAGAACAAGTTTTTATCTGGTTGAGAATACTGTAAAAGTCCTCATGAAAAAAAAAATGGAGTTTGAGAGAGGCTTCTAAGGAAAGAAGAGAGATGAGGAAGTGGTGGAGTAGGGGAAGCTATATGGGAATAAAGAAGAGAGGACATTTCAGCAGGGCTGAAGGGTTGCCACATGAAATGCAGGATGCCCAGTTAAATGTGAATTTCAAGTCAAGAACTAATAGTTTTAGTATAAGAATGATCTATAAAAAATTGGGGATCTACTTGAATTTGAAATGCATTAGATGTGTTTAGAGAAATAGTTATTTTATAAAAGTTTAAGCTTCATAAAGAAAGGAAATGTTTGAAAGACATTTTGGTCATATACAGAAGCAGAGGGTCTCAGTTCCAGACAGGAGAATGAAAACTTAATTTTATGGGGACTGCAGAGATATTTTTGGTTTGTTTTTATCTTTTTTTTTTAATGTGGGATTGATATGATCTGACATGCATGGTAGGAAGAATATGATGAAAATGATGAGAACAAGTAAAATTAAAATAGGAAATTGGCCAGGAAGTAACAGAGAGTTAACAGAGAGTTGAGCTGTTAACTGAGGTGATGGAAGTGGTTTGGACATGGCAATGATCTAGATAGAGAGGAAGCATCAGATTGGATCTTGGGACAAAAGAGGTCGAGAGTCAAAGATGCCTACACGTCTCTGTCTATTGACTATGAGGCTGATATCTTTTGTTAGTAGTTGTGTAAGGAGGAAAAGCTGATTTGAGGGAAAACAGATAATGTAAAATAGGAGTCATGTCAGTAATAACTGTCAGGGCAAGCCTCCACATACAGATGCTCGGCAAACAATTAAAAATATTTTTCTAATCTCAATGATTTCATATTTAAGGTATTTAAGCTGCTAAATTCAACGAGTTGCTCAGAATTCAAGGGACCCCTCTAGCTCACAACCAGAGACAAAAAACATTGATAGAACAGCAAAAAGACAGAAGAACAAGAATAATGAAAAAATTGTGCTTGGAAATTCTGAAGTCAAGGTCAGTCAATACTCTTAAAATCATCCAGAGAGGTAAGACTATAGACTGGGAACCAGCAATAGTTCTGGTAATTTTTGACATGTTTTAGGAATGGAACACGGATGGGAGCCATGCCTTTGGAGACTACAGAATAGATGGATGGTGAGGAAATAGAGGAAACCGAAGCTATTCAAGGAATCGTGCTTGAAGACAAAGAGAAGTGAAGGTGCCAGCAGGGGAAGATTTAATAAAGAAGAGAGCAAAATCTGAAGAGCGTCCAACAATAAGATTAAATGCAGATGTGGAGAGATAAGCCTTAGAAAGAAGAGAGAAACTTCCTCAGAGTTAAATGAAAGAAAGTGAGGACAGACAGAATTTTAAGTATTTGATGTGTGACACTGAGGCAGCTGATATTTTGTCTCCACTTTGAGTAAGAAAGGAAGTGACATGATATGCTTGAGAGGAGCAGGGTGGAGAGCTCATGGCTCATGGACAAATCCCATTGCCTGCCATATCTTACAGCACATCACAGACTTCCATCCTTTATATGGATTCCTGGACAAGTGGAAGAGGTAATAATGACTGCAGGGTTATTTTTTAGTATGACACATTTTGTTGCAGAAAGGGAAATCTGAGCTTAAGAAGCACAACAGAATGTAATTGTTTTCTCCGTGCCAAATGCCTGTTGCACAGTAGCAGCAGACCTCTTCAGACACCACTCTCTTATTTTAGAGGTTTTACAGAACTGTGTGCCATCTCTGGTGTGTAAAATATGATTTGACATAGTTCACAAAAATAGCAAACAGCTAACTCTATTCTTGTGTCCTTTATATAAACTAAGTTATAGCATCTCACATTGAGTTTGAATACAGCAAAATGTGGAATCCATTTAATGATATGGTCTTATGACTGGATTTCCTGATTAAAGGGTCTTTCAGGTACATTCAGAAAATCCCATTGATACCATAATTGCTTAAAAAAAAAAACAAAAACCCAGTGATACATGGTCTCAATTCATGATGGCTATAGCTGGACTTACGGGTAAGGCAAGAAGTTTCAATCTCCTGATTCTTTGTCTAGAATTGGTATGGTCATAACTATGTCAATACCTATGTTATACTATAAGGATTTTCTGGTGCATGGGCTTAGGAAGGGACAATGGCAATTATTCCTGAAAAGGCAACTACAAAGAGAAAAGTGAAGATTGTCCTGTCTAAGCCTAGGAAATGTTATATCAGAGGATTGAAAATGAATAAGCCATGATATAGAACCATAGAAACAATGAAATTGAGATTTGAAAGAGAATTTAGGAATGATTTTGTCCAATCCCTGTCTCTTTAAGGCTGAGTAATCTGAAACTCATAGAGGAAATAGCTTATTGAAGTGTACAAACTAGTCAGGCCACATGTGTCTTTGACTCAAAGTCCCAAGTGTCTCCACTCTGCCACAATGACAAATTTCTACCCAGTTTCTGGATAATTAATCCCAGGGACAGAATAATAGGTATACCGTACATACTAGGCACTCAGTGAATGCTTTCTTAATTGAACAACTGTATCTCTGTCACTGACACATGCAGGAGTTAGAGAAACACCCTTACTATACAGCTTTTCCACTAAGGCTTATAACATAGTAAGGCTGTATCAGGCACAATAACTTTAAAGAAATATAGCTTAGTATTTACATGTATTAACAGCCCACTCCAGTACTCTTGCCTGGAGAATCCCATGACAGAGGAGCCTGGTAGGCTGCAGTCCCTGGGGTCGCGAAGAGTTGGACATGACTGAGCGACTTCACTTTTCACTTTGATGCATTGGAGAAGGAAATGGTAACCCACTCCAGTATTCTTGCCTGGAGAATCCCAGGGACAGGGAAGCCTGATGGGCAGCCGTCCATGGGGTCGCACAGAGTCCGACACGACTGAAGTGAACAGCAACAGCAATAACAGCAGCAACATATTCATTATTTCATAAAAACTTCCCAATAACGAGTCAGATGTTATTAGCCCAATATTGCACCTGATAAAACTAAGTAAGGCTCAGTTTATAACTTAAGGTCAAGCAGTCAGAGAATGAACCCAACTTTGATCCTCTGACTCCAGATTGCCATGCTTTCTTTGTTATACCTTATGATTTCTCCAGGACATTTATAACCTCTAGGGAAAGAAAATCTAATCTGTGAGGGAAGAGATAGAAAGACAGAGGAGGGGGAAAATATTAGAACGAATGTGAGGCTTTTGTGGAGAAAAGTGATGCCAGAACGAGATCAGAGATCAGGTAATAGACGAAAGATTTGTGTTTTCTTGGAGAGATCTGTTGCTGGGCTCCTAGCTACAAAGTCATCGGTTGGCTCCAAAGAGGAGAAAGCAACATTATGTAACTTGGAAGAAGGTATTGACTTTAAGTGTATCTGAAAGACAGTGGCGTGAGAAAAGCACACCATTCTTATGGGAATCAAGATCTGGACTTTAATCTAATTCTATCATTTGTTGTCCCTTAGACCAGGCCCTTTCCCTTTTTGGGCCTCAGTTTTCTTAATTTAAAATGAGGTTCAAATGTTCAACTTCATGGTTCTCAACTATTCCTCTTCTTTTGCAGTATTGCCATTGGTAGAGACTGTCAATAATTTAGAAAAATTTTGAAATTGCCACCCACATTCTTACTTGCAAAACATCTAGTTGCTTTTAAAAAAAACAAACAACTTTTTATATACGGTTGAAAAATCACATACAGTGAATATACACATTGTGGCCCATCAGCCTACTAAGTTGGGTCATGGGTTAAATAATTATTCTCCCAAAAAACTTTATAAGGATAATTCATCACTTTGTATCTTAGGTATATAGAATGGAAGCTACATAGGTAATAGAAAAATCACACCTGATTTCCATTGTATGACCATCACTAATGACTACCACTGTGCTCTTGCTTTAGTAGATTTTATCTGTAGTAGTATCAATGCACTCAAGAGACTTGTTAGTTTATTTCATCATGTTTTCTGAGAGACAGTTCCTTGAGTACTGAAAGGGTGAGAAAATTCCAAAGATCATTTTGCCAAGATTAACTGATACTATGTCACTGTGCAAAGGAGGACCAAAGCTATCAACTAAATAGCCAACCATTAGGTTACGTTCAAAAGTTTTATCACAGATGCATTCTTTTCACTTGCATATGTTTTCAGATATCAGATAACATGTTAATTATACACTTTTGGCCCTTAAGTACAGTTTTACCTTGGCATTGATGCTATATAAAAGGATTTTAGGGGACTTATGACCACTCTAAAACAATAGGAGAATTTCATCAGCTTCTCAAAGGGATCACAAAAGGTGACAACAAAGATTAAAGAACCACCACACTTCATATCCTACAATGAAGGTGAAGGCGCTCAGTTGTGTCCGACTCATTGTGACCCCGTGGACTGTAACCCACTAGCCTTCTCTGTCCGTGGGATTCTCCAGGCAAGAATACTGGAATGGATTGCCATTTCCTTCTCCAGGGGATCTTCCCAACCCAGGGATCAAACTCGGGTCTCCCGCATTAGAGGCAGACGTTTTAACCTCTGAGCCACCAGGGAAGCATATGTTACAATTCAGATATTTTCTGGTAAAACTGAAAGCTGATTTGAATTGCAGCCTAAAAATTTTAGTAAACTTTTAATTTATGAAGGTTAGTAATAGACCTCTATCAGTGTATAAGACCTCTTTTATACTTGATTCTTAAACAAATAAACAGAGTGTGATGAAAAGTATTGCTGAGAAAAATTAAAGATAAATAAAGATATATTTGTGGATTAAAAAGCTTCATAACTTTAAATCAATTCTTTCTGCACTGATGTAGAGATTCAATACAATCTCAATTATAATTCCAGCAGACATTTTTGGATAGAAATCGAGAAGTTGATCCTAGAAGTTATATAGTGAGATGCAAAGGTATTAGCATTTCCAAAACAATCTTAAATAGTCAGTATAAAATTGAAAGACTTATGTGACTTCATGACTTACCTTATAGATATGGTAATTAAATAGTGGGATATGGTAATTAAATAGTGTGATACTGCCTAAGGATGGACATAGAGAACAAAGGAACAGAATAGGACCTAAAAATAGACCCACTCATCCAGTCAAAAGTACCAACACAATCTAATGCAAAGAGCAAAGACTTTTCAATAAATAGGGCTAGAATAACTGGATAGCCATATGGAAAAGAAATGCAATTCAACCTCTACCTCATAAGAAATAGAACAATTAACTTAAAGTGAGTCATATATATGGGAAAAAGTGAAAACACATAAATTCAAGGGAATGAAATCACTATGAATCTTCTCAGAGTCACCAACAAAATATTTTCCAATTTCTTCAGAATATTGTTTCTAATTTCATAATAATTTCATAATCAAGTAGCTATTCAGAATACCCAGAAAACATTGAGTCTGGGTAGACCTGAGATAACCAACAATTGCCTAAAAAAGATGTAACCAAGAATAAACTAGATGTGAAATCTGTCTAACAAAAACATATTCCTATTACTATGTTTATTACTTACAGATAAGAACAAATCATTTACCTTTGATGGACAAAGTTGTCTAGCTTTAGCTCAAATAGTTCTAAAGAGATTTTTCTGAACTTTAACCTAATTTTATTATCAAGATTAGAGAGTCTACATATTTACCTACTTGCCTTTCTCCCTTCTGCCCATTTCCAAAAGTAAAAGCTGAACATGACATGCACAACAGCAACAAAATATGAAACACAAAGCTCTTTACCGGAGTCCGTAGAGAACTGTTCCATCAGGATGCAGGCGGATCATGCGATTTTTCACTGTAACCCCATGCACAAAGGATTTCTTGTCATTCAGAAAGTAGGTGTCTGGTACCCAGAGTTGATCAGCCACCCTGTTGTCTAGTGTGAGATTTAGTGGGATTCCAGAATAAGAAAGCCTTTTGTCTTTCCAAGACTGCTGGAAGTACATGGTAAGAGTATAATCCTGTAAAAGAAAGGAAACCAAAAAAAAAAAAGAGGGAGAGAGAGAGAATTTTACCATCATCATCATCATCATTATCTTCAGCTAAAAGCCTTTTTTAAAGAACCTGATAGTATGTGGTACTGTGTATGCCCAGAGACTCAGCATTCTGCAGGCCTTCTATGAGGTTACATTTGAATATGCTGGGATTTGCACCTCCAAGTATAAGGCAACCAACAGGTTAGAAGTACTAGAGCATGCAGAAGCATTTGTACCAATATAGAGTAAATCCATTTAATCGAATTTTAACATTTGAAGTTAAGGTCATGAAATCACGGGGAAGGCCGTTAAGGGAAGTGTACTTAGAGATTTACGTTCACAAATATCTACCCATGGACGTTGTATTTATAGTACTATTTTGAAGGAGTATGTTTGTTAAACAATAACTAAAAATGGGTGCATTTCAAAGGAAAAGATGTGCTCTAAACTGCAAATACCTTCTGAATGAATAGAGTTGTTTGCCTTATAAAGGTTATCAGTTTCCATTATCTGGATTTTTATAGCAAATTATGACTTTGCTGCTGCTGCTGCTGCTGCTGCTGCTAAGTCGCTTCAGTTGTGTCCGACTCTGTGCAACCCCATAGATGGCAGCCCACCAGGCTCCCCCGTCCCTGAGATTCTCCAGGCAAGAACACTGGAGTGGGTTGCCATCTCCTTCTCCAATGCACGAAAGTGAAAAGTGAAAGTGAAGTTGCTCAGTCGTGTCCGACTCTTAGTGACCCCCGTGGACTGCAGCCTACCAGGCTCCTCTGTCCATGGGATTATCCAAGCAAGAATACTGGAGTGGGTTGCCATTCTCTTCTCCAGGGGATATTCCCAACCCTGGGATGGAACCCAGGTCCACTGCATTACAGGCAGACTCTTTACCATCTGAGCCACCAGGCAAATTGTCCATTAAAAGAATATGAGGTACAATAACATTATAAAGGCTTAAGATGTGGGTCCAATATTATTAAAAAAGATGGTTCACTTTTTCTTTTAAAGGACATTTATCTGTCAATAGCTTTAGCTGAATGCATTAGTAACAATTAAGAAAACACAATATAACTCCTGCACAACTCTGTATACTGCCAGTTATATATATATATACACATACGACTCTTTGAGAAACCAGCTGAGTCACAAGGGAAGCCCATGAAATTAAAAGATGCTTGCTCCTTTGAAGAAAAGCTGTGACCAACCTAGACAGCATATTAAAAAGCAGAGACATTAGTTTACCAACAAATGTCCATCTAGTTAAAGCTATGGTTTTTCCAGTAGTCATGTATGGATGTGAGAGTTGGACTCTAAAGAAAGCTGAGTGCTGAAGAATTGATACTTTTGAACTGTGATGTTGAAGAAGACTCTTGAGAGTCCCTTGGACTGCAAGGAGATCCAACCAGTCCATTCTGAAGGAGATCAGCCCTGGGATTTCTTTGGAAGGAATGATGCTAAAGCTGAAACTCCAGTACTTTGGCCACGTCATGTGAAGAGTTGACTCACTGGAAAAGACTCTGATGCTGGGAAAGACTGAAGGCAGGAGGAGAAGGGGATAACAGAGGATGAGATGGTTGGATGGCATCACCAACACAATGTAGGCTCCAGGAGTTGGTGATGGACAGGGAAGCCTGACGTGCTGCAGTCCATGGCATCGCAGAGTTGGACACGACTGAGTGACTGAACTGATTTGAGAAACATCGACTCTGCTCAGGCTTTCCTGGTAGATTGGGTGGTAAAGCATCTGCCTGCAATGTGGGAGACCTGGGTTTGATCCCCAGGTCAGGAAGATCCCTGGAGAAGGAAATGGCAATCCACTCTAGTACTCTGGAAAATTCCATGGATGGAGGAGCCGTGTAGGCTACAGTCCATGGGATTGCAAAGAGTCAGACAGGATTGAGCGACTTCACTGATTCACTGACTCTGCTCATGTCTTACATCTGGGTCAACTGTACTTTATCTAGATCCCTATATGGATATTAATGTGTTTGTGAAATATCCTAAATGATATTGTCTTCAATATTTATTCTGGACAATGAGTTCCAATGTCCTTTAACCACTATATTCAAGAATGTTTACATTGTTTAGTCAGAAACAAACTTACATAGTTTAATTTTTATGTTCAATGAGGAGGACATTTGCTCACTATTAATCATACAATATCCCTTTTATAGATCTGAAACTTCCTTCCACCCTATCTTCACTTAACAGAAAAAAAGAACCTACAAGGTTATGTACACTTCTCAATTGCTGACATTCTCATTTGCATCCTCTTCAAGTTGTAAACATCATACATTTTTGGAGTACAATAGATTGGACAGATTCTGAGCCTTAGATTCTAAAACATCATGATGCCAAAATCTACCACTTGCAGAGCTATGTAGCTGTGAGCTACTAACTTAACCCAGTGTTATCTCTAATGTCTCACTTCTAAAATAAAAATAATAGCATTTTACTGGCTTATTGAAAACATTGCTTAGGAAAATTAGGGTGCAGTTATTTTAGAAACTAGCATGCTAAACAAATATATTATCTTCAGAATTATTCACTGCTGTTTAAAGATTAATATACTTCCAAACTATTGTACATATTTATTTTCATAGGCATTGCCACTTTTAAAGAGATGTTTACAAAAAATCCTGTAGGCAGAAAGACCACAGTAACCATGAAAATAAGTGCTTGTCTGTGTTGTAAGTCTTATTGGGGTCTTGTTTTTAATTCAGACAATGTAATACAACTAATAGCTATCTCAAGATACATTATTGTAAACATTGTCACTGGGATCAGCATGACCAGCAACGGGTTACATGTTTCACTACTCATGCTGAATACTCATTAACCTCCAGCTCTCTCAAGTGCTGCAGAGGATTTCCTCACAATAAGACTATGAAGAAAAATCCTTACACTACATTCTCTTCATTAAAAGGAGTTTTAATGTGTGATGAGGAAAAACTTATTGTAAAGTATGAATGATTATAATGACAATATTCTATTAACTAATGTTATAATTAAAATATGCTTGTGGTAAGTAAACAGTGGCAAGTGGAAGGAGAAAATATGTCAACTTGAGTAACCTCTGCATAAATTAAGTGCATGTATGTGTGTGTGTGTGTGTGTGTGTGTGTGCGTGTGTGTGTGTGTACTTTTCCCTTTCCCTTTCTGGAAAATCTTGTTTACTGTAAAGAAAGAACTATTCTAATGCATGTTTTACCATGTACTGAGATCTTTGCTCTATACAATTCACTCTGTTTTCAGTAAATATTGACTAAACATCACACCATGTTTCCCAATTAAAACAGTAATTTACTCTATGTGCAATAAGAAATCATTCAGTGGAAATTTATGTTGTTGTTCAGCTGCTCAGTAGTATCTGACTCTTTGTGACCCCGTGGACTGTAGTACCCAAGGCTTCCCTGTCCTTCACTATCTCCCAGTTTGCTCAAACTCATATCCATTGAGTCAAAATGCCATCCAACCATCTCATATGCTGTAGCCCGATTATCCTCTTGCCCTCAATCTTTTCCAGCATCAATGTCTTTTTCAGTGAGTCAGCTCTTTGCATCAGGTGGCCAAAGTATTAGAGCTTCAGCTCCAGCATCAGTCCCTCCAATGAATATTCAGAGTTGATTTCCTTTAGGATTGACTGATTTGATCTTGCAGTCCAAGAGACACTCAAAAGTCTTCTCCTTAGCACCACAGTTGGAAAGCATCAGTTCTTCAGTGCTCAGCTTTCTTTCTGGTCCATGGATGCTAGTATTTTACTCTAGGAAATGGGTGATGCAGAACAAGTACCTTTTAGGACTTTTTTTCTTATGCATTTCTAGGGTTATCATCTTAATCTAGGACCTGATTCTATGATAAATGGAAATATGGACCCATGAGTTTGATAAACTTCAAAAAACTTTTTGAAACTAATAATTATGATGATAATTATGCACAATGTAGAAAGACTTAAAACCGAGTAATGTATCCTTCCTAAGCATATTCAATGGAGAAGGCAGTGGCACTCCACTCCAGTACTCTTGCCTGGAAGATCCCATGGATGGAGGAGACTGGAAGGCTGCAGTCCATGGGGTTGCTGAGGGTTGGACACGACTGAGCGACTTCAATTTTACTTTTCACTTTCACTCTTCACTTTCATGCATTGGAGAAGGAAATGGCAACCCAGTCCAGTGTTATTGCCTGGAGAATCCCAGGGATGGGGGAACCTGGTGGGTTGCCATCTATGGAGTTGCATGGAGTCGGACATGACTGAAGTGACTTAGCAGCAAGCATATTCAAAAGTAGAGACATTACTTTGCCGACTAAGGTCCGTCTAGTCAAGGCTATGGTTTTTCCAGTGGTCATGTATGGATGAGAGAATTGGACTGTGAAGAAGGCTGAGCGCCGAAGAATTGATCCTTTTGAACTGTGGTGTTGGAGAAGACTCTTGAGAGTCTCTTGGACTGCAAGGAGATCCAACCAGTCCATTCTGAAGGAGATCAGCCCTGGGATTTCTTTGGAAGGAATGATGCTAAAGCTGAAACTCCAGTACTTTGGCCACCTCATGTGAAGAGTTGACTCATTGGGAAAGACTCTGATGCTGGGAGGGATTGGGGGCAGGAGGAGAAGGGGATTACTGAGGATGAGATGGCTGGATGGCATCACTGACTCGATGGACGTGAATGTGAGTGAACTCCGGGAGTTGGTGATGGACAGGGAGGCCTGGCATGCTGCAGTTCATGGGGTCGCAAAGAGTCGGACATGACTGAGCGACTGAACTGAACTGAACTGAATGCATATTTTACCATAAGCATGATAATAATTTCCTTCTAGAAAATGCTATATGCTCTGTGGTTTCCATAGAGCTTCATATCTATTATTACATTTCATTCTCACCATCTCATGAGATAGGCAAATTCTCCCTAAGAGAATTTATGTTTATGTCTCTAGGAAACTACTTAGTGAATTTTAAATAAATTATTTTTTTCTATCTGCACTTTAGTATAAATATTTACAGTCATATCTGCATATAATAAAGCCTAAATATTCTTTGGTGTATTCTATTTTTTAGATAGAAAAGAAAGGCTTAAAATTGCTGTATTTTTTTCTCAGATACAACAGATTTTCTACTAATTTTTCATTAGGTCAAAGTGCAGGCACTCCAGGGAGGATGGAAAGTTTTCAGAAAGACATGAAAGGTTTTGATACTTTGGCCAGGAACTCTAAAATCATTTTTCTTTCAGGTGTATGATATTGTTCAACTACCTTTCTCAAGTGTGCAAGCTACTCCTTGACAGAAAGTGTGACATATTTAGAATCTATGGGCCATAGGAGATTCTTTAACACCAAAGCAAATTAATGGGATTAACTGGTATGAGATTCCTAATGAAATTGGTCAGGCTAATTCAGGCATGAGAGAAGTTGATTCATTGAAGAAAAGCAGGATAAACAATATCAAGTCAATAATCTCCAAAACCCATCCTTTTAAATCTAAAAATGCTTAAAGAAATAAGAAAATATTTCTAATAAATGAAAGCAGTCCTTTTGGAGAATAAAGGTAATATTCTTTTATATACTTATTTTTATCGAAGTACAGTCTGTCTCTTATACACATCTCTTGGGGATGGGGTCCATGAGGACTGAGACACAAATAGTAAAAGCGCATGAAACACTGAGGCCATAAATTTGTAGCATAGTCTGAGCACAGAGGCACAGAGTAAAGAACTAACTGAGAAAGCCTTCACCTGAGAGGTGGACTTTAGGCTAAGTTTGATAAGAGGTTGTTGTAACTCATAAGCTATGTGACTTACTCAACTTCTCTGAGCATCGAGTTCCTCATATGAAAAATTAAAATTTGAATATATTCTGATCAGTGTTATCATGAGGTTTAAAGAGGATAATGTTGGTAACATATGTGGTAAGGAACATGTACTAAAAGCACAAATGCACAAATAACATTACACATAAATTAAGTAGTACAAATAAAATATTAAATACATAATTTAGTTTCAGGTTTACAGCATATGATTCAAAATTTTTATAGATTATATTCCATTTAAGGTTATTACAAAATATTTGTGATATTCCCTGTGCTGCACAATATATCCTTGTCTCTTATTTATTTTACACACAGAAGTTTGTACCTCTTGATCCCCTGCACTTATCTTTCTTGCCCCTCCCCTCTTCTCCCTTACTGCTGGTAACCACTAGTTTATATCTGTGAGTCTATTTCCGCTTTGTTATATTTCTTTATTTTATTTTTTAGATTCCACACATAAGTGACAACATACAGTATTTGTCTTTCCAAGATATGTAAATCAACTTGTGTCCATCTACAGATAAATGGATATGGATATATATATATAATGTCACTCAGCCATAAAAGGAATGGAATTTTGCTATTTATAACATGGATGGGCCTAGAGGGTACTATGTTTAGTGAAACAAGTCAGATAGAAAAGGGAAATATTCATTTTAGAGCAGTAGCTTTGAACTCTGTATGATTTTGTCAGCCAGAGAATATTTAACAATGTCTGAAGACAGTTCTAGTTGTCACAACTGAGAGTACTGTGCGTGCAGCTAATATCACAGAGATGAACAAACCTGACTCCATACGGGATCTATTCTTTCAGCTTTAATTTTTGTGCTGTGCTGCTGGTGCTTAGTCATGCTGGCTCTGCACCTGTGTGAAAGACTGTTTCATATAGCATGAAACATACATAATAGCCCTTCTTCATAATCTGCCTCATAGGCTTGACCTTTGAAGCTTTAACACTTTTCCATTTATACTGAGATGAAAAGTTGCAGAACAGAGCATAACAATTGTCTTGTTGGAGGTTTACAGGAACCATGGTGACCAGATCTATGTTGACAGCTGAGTAAACGAAGGATTCTGGCATCAAGAAGTCTACAACAACCAGTCCCACCACCTTCCCTTTTAGTATAAAATAAGCCTGGATCTAACTCAAATAAGATTGTGCAAACAGAAGTTTCCAGAAAGGTCTCCTTTGTATCTGTCAACCAATCTGAGATTTGCAGAACTAGGTAAGCAACATAATGAAAAACCAGAATACAAGCTCCAGGGATCCTTTGTGGCTCAAGAAGAGAGAGGCCTGAATCAAGCGTGAACACTTCAAATGCTTTGAAACAGGCAGGACTCTCAATCAGGATTTCTGCTTAGTAAGATGCTTAAGAATGCAATGGGAGAAAAGAGAAAATTTGGAAAGAAAATGGTATATACAAAGGGGCATAAGTTAGACAGTGAGGAGAATAATTGTGGAAAGGGAGTGGAAATATACTTTGAAGTGAAAGATAACAGGAATTACAGCCTCTCTCAGATCATAGGCATCTTGGAAAACTTCTGAGATGCTCTCAACTCTCACACATCACAATTTTCCCTGGATGTGGGGCAGCTGAAAGCTAGTCAATAATAAACTCTACATGCTCATCACATAGAAAAATTCTATTGAAAAAGAACATGATGAAATGTCAGATTCTCAGTGAAGTTAGCTTAGTGTAATAGAAAAGGCAGACAATAATGACTTGAAAATTACTTGAGTTCTAATTTCACCTATGTCCTTGGTCGTATCACATCACCTTTCTGAATACTGACCTTCACTTGATCTGTAAAATTAAGTTGGAAGATTTCTAATTTTAACATTCTATAATTCTGAGATTTATAATATTATAGAAGGAAAATATAATGCATTGATATTTTGCTTTCAACATAAAAAAAATGATGACTTTGTCTTGCTTTATTGAAAAAAGAAAAGGTTTGAAATTCATCACAAGCCCACTAAATGAAACAATTTTAGCCTATGTCTTTGGGCTCTGGGGTAATATTTTCTTGTGACTCACAAGAATATTAAATGAACCAAAGAAATAGGGTAATTTAATTATTTTCTTGTTTTCAATTTTTAACTCTCTCTTCTTTATGGAGATATATCTTGATTTAATTTGATTCCAAACTATCATCAAGAATCTTGGTCAAGTCTAAAGTAGCTGTGGTTTCAGTCTAATTATTTCCAAATTGATTTCTTTTCTTTTTAGCTGCTATGACCCAAGTTCAAGTTATTGGCCTTGATGTTACCATGGTAATGAGAGATGATATCACTGAATCCAGTCTCTGGCAATAGCCCCTGTACTAAGAGTTGGAGAGTATTCAAAGAAAATATGCGCTTTGGGACTAAACACTAGAAGATAAATGTTTTTCCTCCACAATGTTCTACTTTAAAATCAAATGTATTAAATCTATTGCCATGACATCTTTCTTTAAGCAATGTATTTTACAGAAACTCAATCTTGGTTCTTGCCCTTACTAGAGGGAAGCTGTCTCTCTCTCTCTCTCTTTTTTTTTTAACATTTAAAGTAAAATAAGCTATTGACTTGAGAGCCAGAACCTATACACAGTGCCTAGATAACTTGAATTATCTTATTTAATCCTTACAACAGTCTTAGAAGATAGGATGTTTTAAAAAGTCATTCTTATTTGCAGATAAAAAATTAAAAGCCAGATATTTTAGGTAATGTGTCCAAAGTCATATCTAGTAACTTGTGATGCTGGAATTTGAAACCAGGCATTTTGCTTCCACTGACCATAGTCCATGTGCTCAACTACCTATGGTACTGTCTCTGGTTAAGGGAGATGCCCAGTAAGATGGTCTGCAATTCAGCTGTGATTAACCAAGAACTCATACTCCGTGGCACCTTCTTGCTATGTGATATAGTATAAGAGGGACTTAGCAATAGAGAACAATTTTCAAATGCATTCCGAAATCTTCTGAGGAACTCAAAGAACCCAGTAATTTGTGTTTTGTGTATGAATTAATGCTTTCCCCAGTCAGAAAGCTCTTACCCTAAAAGTCTTTTCAGGACAGAAATAACTGTCAGTCTTCATGGTGTGTGTGTGTGGTGTGTGTGTGTGTGTGTGTGTGTGTGTGTGTGAATCTTGTATGAGGAGTTGCAACATGAAGAGGGAAGAGAGACTGAGTCTCTTTGGGGAAAGCTGAATGTCAATCACATTTAGAGTAGCCCAATGTACTTCTCTTCCTCATGCATCAGACAGGAAAAGAGTATAGCATGCATGTGCAGACAGAATGCTGGTATGGGCTTCTAGAGCCCTAAGTACAGTTCTCAGCTCTGCTATAAGTTGTGTACATAACCAAGGTTAATTCTCTTTGAACCTCAGTGGAGAATGGAATTAGCTGGAATAAAAGTTCCTTTTTATGACTAACACTCTCCTTTTTCCTTCTAGACACTCTCTCCCTTACAACAAAAATGATGGGATGGTTAATCTTGAGTGAGGATAGGATTGAAAAAGTGAGCCTTTTAACCAGCTTCCCTCCTGGCCTCTTTTTCTTTATTTTTTAATATAAATTTATTTATTTTAATTGTAGGTTAATTACTTTACAATGTTGCATTGGTTTTGCCACACATCAACAGGAATCCACCACAGGTGTACATGTGTTCCCTATCCTGAACCTCCTGGGCTTTTTTAAAGTATCTCCCTGGTACTTTGTAGGTCAGGCTCACTCATCTGCTGGTTGGTGTTGGTGTGGACCTATTTGCTTCTCAAAATTTCAATAAAGAGAGCAGTGAACTAAAAAGAGAATTTTGGTTCCAATTTCTAAGTTTGAGTAAGTCCCTTCCTATAATAAGGCTTTTTCCTCTCAACTGTACATAAGAAGTTTGACCATATGCTACTGTGAACTCTATAAAGTTTCTCTTGTGATAACTGAATCTGTATTAACAGTACAGGGAGGTGCATGAATTGTATCATTACAAATCTTCCCTTTAGAAATGTTGAAGAGATAGGTTCTGATACTTTAGTTAACCACCCCAATACTTGGATGTGGGGTGTCAGTGTTCTATTATCTAAGGGTACATTTCAGAAAAAGATGTATAATGACTCATTCTAGAACCCCATTACCTTGATGTGGCCAGTTTGTTTAGGCTACTCACTTATCTTCTTGCCTTTAACTCTTTTCAACTTGCGTTCACCGTCTACATTGCCACCAACCCTCTCTCTGTAAACACTAGTCTGATCATGTTACTTTCACTATTAAAATCTTTCAGTAATTCTCCATTATCTCTAAGGTGAGCTTCCATGGTGGCTCAGTCTGTAAAGAATCTGCCTGCAATGCAAGAGACCGTCTGAAATGCAGGAGACCCAGATTCAGTCCCTGAGTCAAGAAGATCCCCTGGAGGAGGAAATGACAACCTATTTCAGTATTCTTGCCTGGAAAATCCCATGGACATAGGAGACTGGTGGGCTACAGTCCATGGGGATACAAGAGTTGGACACAACTTAGTGGCTAAACCACCACCACTGTAAAGTAGATGTATTCATTTTCTTGGGCTGCCATAGCAAAATACCATAGACTGGGTGGCTTAAGGAATAGAAATTTGTTTTCTCACAGTTCTGGATACTGGGAGTCCTAGATCAGGGTGCCAGCATGGTCAGCTTCTGGTGAGAGCCCTCTTCTTGACTTGCAGATGGATGGTTTTCTTGCTGTGTACTCCTCATGGCCTTCCTTGGTGCATGCCAGGGGTCAGATCGCTCTCTTTCTTTTCTTATAAGGCCAACAATCCTATTAGATTAGTATCCTCCTTCATGACCTCATTTAACCTAAGTTACCCACTAAAAGGGCTTCCAAGATGGCTCTCCTGCCAATCTAAGAGACACAGGAGACACAGGTTTGATCTCTGAAGATCCCCTGGAGGAGGAAATGGCAATTCCCTTCAGTATTCTTACCTGGAGGGCTACAGTCCATGGGTCACAAAGAGATGGACACAACTGAGTGGGCACAGAACAACATCCCTTACAAACCTTATGGTCACAACAGCCACATTCCAGGTGAGAGCTTTAGCTTTAGCACGCAAATTCTGGGGAGACACAATTCAGTCCACAGCAGTAGGTTTCAAATTCTTTAACAAAAAAGGGTTATTTTTTTTTCCATCAAAAAAAGACCTTTAGCTATCCACTTTAATTTAGCTTTATATCCTATCATTTCCCTTTTAGCACTGAAATAGTCACCATTTTTTTAATCAACTATTAGTTGTCACTTCTCTGTACGTTACTTAAATTAGTTTTCATATATATAAAATGGGAACCAGAATAGCCACATTCTCTGATAGTTAACAGGAATGTTAGTTAATTTTCAGAGCTGAGTTTAAAGTTCCTTTTAGAGTAGAAACTCTTTTAACTTAAGAACCACATTATTATGGAAAAATTATTTTGAGGATGAGCCCCCAGACATAACTTGGATGGGCTTGAGTGAAACAAGTGTTGGGGGAGTGTGTAATTTCCTCAGTTCTGTCTCATGGCAGCAAAGATTTGAAATGCGGGCCAGTGTTATAGCTCTGTTACAGCTCAGTTTTATTAAGCAAAGGATAGTACACCCTCCAGGCATGAGGATGGGCTGACCCCAAATGAGAGGCCTCAATCCGTCTTGGCTTCTTCCTTTTTTTCCTTTGTCTCCTCTAGGCTGAGCCTGCCCTATGCAAATTGGGCTAACCAAGAAGGGAGTGTGCTTGTTTCACCTGAAGTTCTCACTCCAGTCCGAAGGTTTTCTTTTGTTACATTTCTGCAGGCTTTTCCCTTCTTTGTCTTTTAGCCACTGCCATTTTGGACTCCTTTTTCCTATTCTAACTACCTAACACAAAGATTGCTAAATCTTAAGAAATGAAAAGGATTTTGAGGCATTGAAGATGAAAAATAAAGAAAGAAAAAGGAATTAAAGGAGAGAGAAGAGGTATCAATAGCAGGTATAAAGACCAGTCCTGGGACTGAGGGATTTCCCAAGCTTCCTGTCCCTGATTTCTGAGATTTTCCCCCAGATTTCACAGAAATTTCCCAGATTTTCTGTCCCTACAAACACAGAAAAGTCCCAGGCAACTGGGACAAGCTGGTCATCCTAGAGCCATGGCAGAAGTTAGTACCTAAAGGGAATGTAGTGTAAGCTCTCACAGTTGGCTTTTTTGCTGTTCTTATTGTTTTGTAATGCAAATGTCTTACATATGCTCTGATTGCTGAGGCACCCATTTGAAAGAGGCAACCACATAACTATATGAAGGGCTAGGCTGTTTTCTCCCACTGAAGTTCCTCTGTTTTAGAGATCTTGATTGATTTCAATGGGTTTTCTAGGTGGGAGAGTGGTAAAGAATCTGCCTGACAATGTCCAGGAGGTGAGGGTTGGATTGCTGGATTAGGAAGATCTCCTGGAGCAGGAAGTGGCAACTCACTCCAGTGTTCTTGCCTGGAAAATTCCTTGGACAGAGGACTGTGTTGGGCTACAGTCCATGGGGTCAAAAATAGTCATATGTGACTGAGCATGCATGTACATTGATTAAATAATTGACTGTCTGGGATATTCATTTTTTTTTTTTCCTTCTCATGCTTGAAAAATCAAAGTTTAAAATTTACTGTGAACCCACCATCAACCTCAGTCCCAAATTTTCTCTCTCTTTCTCCATGACCTTGCTATATGGCCTCAGATGTGCTCTGTAATACTCAGGTATTAAGTAATAGAACTGCACTAATGAAAAAAAAGTTTCCTGATGGTTATTGATGGAGGCCATCTTACAACTATAGTAAGAACTACTCAGCTGGTCCAATCACATCACTGATTACTGACAGGCTGATACCAGCACAAAACAATTATCATAGTTGACAGGACTGCATGATTGCCCTTCAGTTAACTGAGGAGAATGCCCTTTGCCTGTAACCTGCCTACTAACCACCTAACCCAGGCAGGTAACTCCATCTGGGAGAAGAGCACTGCTTACTAGGTATCTGTTGTGCTCCTCTGTGCTTTTACATGTTTTTTTCTGTCATGTGTTGCCTGTGGTATCCAATCTGCAAAAATCACAGCTGCCACAATAATCTAATGATCTCCCCAGATCAGCATGATCAAGACCATATGGTCTAAAACTCCTTGATTGACTATTAATGTGGATAAGTGTCCTCTGCCCCTCAGGGACAGGGAGCTAAGGAGGGTGGGTTGGATTGCAAAGCTATTGTCACTGCCTGTGGAGAGGATCTGGGTGAAAGGCATGAGGAGAAGATTCTCATAGGTAAGTAGGATGGGAGACCTCCGCCTGCAATGACTGAATCACATTATATGTCCTAGTGTTACTGAGTCCAAGCTTGCCCTGCTCACTGCACAACAGGCCAATGAATTTGAGAGATGAGGTGTAGATGCAAGGAATATGACTTTATTTAGAAACCTGGCTTACCAAGAAGATGGCAGACGAATGTCTCAAAGTAACCATCTTGTTGGGGTCTGGATGCCAGGTTCTTTTGTTGATTCAGAGAGAGAAGCAATGAGGAACTAAAGTCAAGAGGGAGAATAGAGAGGGAGAGGTAGTGAGGAAGCAAAATAAAAGAATCTTCAGTCTTGCAAAACATCTCCAGGAAGAACAAGCCTTTGGAAGGAGTGTGTTAATATCTTTTTGTAGTCATTCACAGGTGGGCAAGGTCAGATTATCTCTCTCTGAGCTGAAAAAGGGCTCTTTAATAGACAGGCAGAGGGCAGGGTCCTCTGAGGTAGCCCATTGTGTATGATTATAATAACAAAAGCAACGAAAAGAAAGTCAAAGAAACAATTCCAACATGGAGTCAGAACTGGCTTCTTCTCTGAGACACTAGCCCAGAAGAGTGAAATAGCCTTGCATCAGGAACCCAGGGTAGCAAGAAAATGTAACAGAGGTCTCTGGTTTCTGTGTCATGACTTCACTCTACTGTTACTCTTCATCTCCTGATCTGATGGGATACTGTGGGCCCAATTCCTGGTGTGACAGTACTGTATACCTCAGTAGCATAAATAAGCCCCAATCCTGGGAATCCAGGGAAAGAACAGTGGCCACTTGTAAAGAGGGCTCATAGTGACATCATCCAAGATTATCCAGTAAGTATGTAAGATAAAGGTAACAGGATAAAATCAGAAACCAGAAACTAATATCAAAATATGCATCAATTGAAATTCGGACCTTTCTTAAAGATTTTATGCAGCAGGAAAGAGAGGGGAAATTAACTGACTATTTTGGGGTGGTGGTGGTGGTGATTTATTATGAGCTCTGAACTGTTATTCACAACTGCCAGAATGTATCAACTGGCCAGTATCTCTAAAGCTTCTAAATTTTATAGCTTCAAAAAATCCATCTAGGCTATTATACTTACAGTCTCTGAGA
>SJYC01086580.1:0-31182 GCA_006408675.1 Madoqua kirkii | reverse complement strand
AGTCACCATCTGCAGTGATTTTGGAGTCCAAAAAAATAAAGTCTGACACTGTTTCCACTGTTTCTCCATCTCTTTCCCATGGAGTGATGGGACCGGATGCTGTAAAGATTAATTATTTTTAAAAAGTGAAAATGCTTTTTTTCTTTACAATGAACCCGATTTCCTAAAAACGTTATGATAAAATTTGTATTTCATCCAGTGACAGTTTAAATGTCTTATCTAGAACCTAATTAATCAGAAGAACAAACAACTAAAGTTGTTTCCATAGTAAGATATATTGAAAAGTTGGGCCTAAAGCAGGGCAAATTTCCTAGAAACTTCTAAGTCAAAAGATCTTAGATTATGAGAATGACTAATTCATTCTGTCAGCATTTTGCCATTGTTGACTAGATTGAAAATATTGTATTATGCCAGATGCTTAGGAGAAAATGTTGTGTAATACATTTCCCCTGCCTACCTCAAAGAACTCCTAAACCAGGAGGTGAGAGTGAGCATCATTTATTTCCAAGCTATCCCACTGGCCTCCATAGGCTTGTCAGTCCTTCCATCACCTCCGTAACCAGCTCCCTGCATGAAATTCCTTCCACCTCGGATGCTCAGAAAACTCCACTTCTTTTCACTGGCAGCCTATCACTGGAGACAAGATTGTTGAGTAGGAGGTGATCAGTTTTACACACTCTGGCATTTGCTTAGAGAATAACGAAGTCAGAGTTAGTTTAACAGGGAGGTGGAGGAAAGAAAATGGAAATGGTGACATTGATACGGGAGGATAGAGAGAAGAGGGCATCAAGGATGACTATGAGGTTTCTGACCCAAATGAGTACATGGATAAAAATAGAAGGAATTGAAGATTTGGGACTGAGGATGATTCATTTACTCATTTACAGGCTACTTTGTGTTGTGGGTGTCAGTGGCAGTTGCGTGTAAGGTGCCAAGTAAGTAGTTATGAGCCAAAAAATGCAGGAAGGCAGTGCTCAGGGAGGAACAAAGCTAAGTGAGTCATGAGAGCTAGATGCAGCCGTGGGAATGGATTAAACACCATGGAGACAGTAGAAGGTGAGAAGAGGACAGCACCCCTGGGAAATCTGATTCGGGATTAATCCTCCTTTGAGTTCTCAGAATAGTATTCTTCTACTTTGATTGTAGTACTTATATTGTAATTATTTCTCAGCCCCACTAGATTTCGAACTCTCCCAAGGGCAAAAGTTTATATTTTTAAGTTTCAGCTTAGTGCACCAGTGATAGCAAGAGCTCTGAATATGAATTAAGTAGGGCTGCTTGGGGCATTTAATATCAGCACTGTGTGTTAGTGCAAACTCATCTTAAATTTTGAAATATTGGTTATCTTTCAAAATATGTGGAGACTCTCAGTTAGGCAAAATAATTAATAACCCAGAGTTTCCATTCTCTAAATATTCGAGACTGACCATGGAGTGAGCTTCCCTAGTGAGCCTGTAATTCCCACAAATTTAGAAACTGATGAATTTCTGGGAGATGATAAAAGCATATGGCATTTGAAACAAACGTATTCTTTAGGAATGAATTAATAGTGACTGTCTACAAAGTATTAATGGACATATTTTGAATTATATCACAAGTCATTTTGGAAGTATAAGCCTATATATACTAAAGCCTAAAGCTTTAAAAATAGATCTCTATTCAGAACAACTTTCAAATTCTAGTGCAAACTCATCTTAAATTTTGAAATATTGGTTATCTTTCAAAATATGTGGAGACTCTCAGTTAGGCAAAATAATTAATAACCCAGAGTTTCCATTCTCTAAATATTCGAGACTGACCATGGAGTGAGCTTCCCTAGTGAGCCTGTAATTCCCACAAATTTAGAAACTGATGAATTTCTGGGAGATGATAAAAGCATATGGCATTTGAAACAAACGTATTCTTTAGGAATGAATTAATAGTGACTGTCTACAAAGTATTAATGGACATATTTTGAATTATATCACAAGTCATTTTGGAAGTATAAGCCTATATATACTAAAGCCTAAAGCTTTAAAAATAGATCTCTATTCAGAACAACTTTCAAATTCATTCACAAGTTAGTCAGTATTCAAAATTCTCAATAAAATATTATATTAATGATTAATTTATCAGGAGAATGATTCATAAACCACTGACATTTAAAACCACATAATTAATGAGTTTGACACACTGGTTTTCAAAGTTCTTGAGTCCCAGAGGTTCAAAGAGAATTACTGTTTCTATTTCCCCCAATATTGAAGTGAGAGTAGAAATAAAATCAGTTCCATGGAGGATCTAATGCAGAATGGGGTAGATTTGCCTGACCACGCTGAGCTGGACTATGAATCCATGACCAGAATAGAAATCAATGTGTGGTATGCATGACAACTTGAAAAAGTCGAGCTATGAACTGAGCTGAACTGTGAAAGAATATGGGAAATAGGATTAAACCAAGATGTTATCAAGAACACATGACTTAGAAGAGATGAAAAAAAAATTATAAGCATTTTCTAGCCTAGGAAGGTAGTTTTCTCTTGTGATTTGTGATCTTGTAATATATAGAGAGTGTAAAGGGCACAGTTAATCACAAAAATTCTAGGTCTGGTACTGTTTTGTTGGAGGAGAATGAGACCTTAGGAACTCTTAGCTTAAATTTAATAGGGTGGAATAAGAGAGATTCTTAAAAGGGCTACAGTAATATCTCTAGAATCAAGCACTTCTGATATCTCTTAAAACTTTAATTTACCTTCCTGGAAAGGAATTGTTAGCACACTCTCAGAAACTATATTTTTAGATTTTTCTAACAGGAAGATTGATTTCCATCAAATTATCATCTTAAAGAGATGGTAGGTAATGATCTCTGGGGAATCCCTGGGGAACTCTCAAAATAAAATAGGTAGCCAATTATAATGCCCAGATATCAACTTTATCACATTCATTCTTTTATTCCATCCTCTTTTTTCTGTAATACGTTGGTGTTTTGGATTTTGTTTGTTTTAATTTTCCATTCAGAGATAATCACCATCAACATTTGGTATCTAGTTTTTTTTTCCATCAGCTTTAAAAGAAAAAAAAATCATTCTATATAACCTACTTTTTATCATAAACTGTTGCCTTTTCCACAGCTATTTATTTATTTATTTGCCTATTTATTATTGAGCAACCTTGCTTCCTCCATTGTGCTTTCTTTCACTAATTAGTAACTTCGTGGGCAACATTTTATGTTTGCTGATGCAAATATCTAGGAACATATATACATGCATGCATTCTCAATTGCTCAATCGTGTCTGACTCTTTAAGACCCCATGGACTGTAGCCTGCTAGGTGCCTCTGACCATGGAATTATCCAGGCAAGAATACCAGAGTGAGTTGCTTCTTCCTATTCCAGGGACACACGAACTTTTGTCATTGTTTTTAAAAATAGCGGTATATTATATTCACTTTTGTGAATCATTCTTTTTTAAAAAACACTCATTGTGTCTGTACAAGAAACTGAAAATCTTTGGACAACATCCTCTGTGACTTCCATATTTTGAAATTTAGAAGTTCAGGAAACAGTTCTCAGTAACGATTCAATATAAATAATGAATGGAATAAAATATCAAGAAAAAATTCTCTAAAGATTTAAATTTCTTATTTGTGCAGAAATTTTAGAAAATGGCATACAAAAGTTCAAATCAGATAAAACAAGTTACTTTTGAGAAAGAAAAATTGTGGAACTAAGAGACATTTTTTTTTCCACATTAAAAACACATTACTTGGCAGCTTATTGAGAAGCATGAAACAATGGCTCCAATAATAAAATATTTAACTTTCAGGAAGAATAATGCATCAGGCAAGATGCAATTTTAGTGCCAATCTCCTCTCAGCAAGCCTTCAATCCTTCCTCACATTTTAGTCTCATTTTAAGTAGAGTGTGTATTCATTTAGAGTTTGGCTTATCAACTGCAGCACTATTAAAATTTTGGATTGAATACTTACTCTACGTAGGAGGCTGCATCTGTGTATTCCAGGATGCAGCGTTGGCTGCACCCTTGGGCTTTATTCACTAGATTCCGGACCAGCCCCACAGCCATGACAATCAGAGATGGCTGCAGACATTACCAAATGTCCCCAGGATGGCAGGAGGGGCGGTGAAGTTCCCTCTGGTTGATAACCACTGATTTAAGGCCATCATAATCTATATTTGCCTTTCCTCAGAGAAGCATAGATTTTCCTTTTGTCTTCTTTCCCAATTACCTTTTTGCTATTCCATGACTCTCCATTATACTTTGACTCATTTATCTACCTTTATGGAGACTGTAAAAAAAAAAATCTATTTGTAGGTATTATACAATAGCTCTTCTTCTTCCTGCTATCTCAGTCCCACAGTAGGACAAAGAGCTTGAGGGGGTGGGAAGCAGAGATTAGATTTCCACATCATTCACTCAGTGGACAAGATGCATCTGGGCAGTGCAAAAACTGTATATTATACAAATTTCCCTGGTGCTCTGTTTATAGATTGTAACACGGCATTTGTAAATAGATTATGTAGACTTCAGACATTAATGTCTCTGTAGTGATAACGTAATAATGAGTGGTTGTATTCCTAGGTCAGTCTTCAAAAGTTAATTCACCCATAAATTGTTTGAGATGTTTGAATGGTATGCTCTTAAATTCTGGGGCCTGGTAACTGGAATCCATGAGTTTTCAAGGAGGAGGTAAAAATAGAAAGAGAGCTGGCTTTCCTTTCCCTGATACAGTTTGACAAAAAATATTTTAAATCAAAACAACTTACCTTTGATATCTATGCCATTAATTCAAGTCCCTAAAACGTATGTTTATGAAAGCTCTCTGAAATCAATCCATGCTTATTGCATCTTCTTTCTTAATGACAACTCAGAACTTCCTCCAAATCAGTGGGTAAAGATATGACTCATTCCATTTAGTGGCTACACAGTATAGAAAAACATATTAGTCATTATTATTAGTCATTATTATGTTGACACGACTGAGCAACTTCACTTTCACTTTTCACTTTTCACTTTAATGCATTGGAGAAGGAAATGGCAACCCACTCCAGTGTTCTTGCCTGGAGAATCCCAGGGACGGGGGAGCCTGGTGGGCTGCTGTCCATGGGGTCACACAGAGTTGGATATGACTGAAGTGACTTAGCAGCAGCAGCATTATTATGTTAATGGTAATTGAAGTTGCTTCAGGTTCTTCTACAACTTAAAAATAGTGTTGCAGTAACTGTTCTCTCTATATAGATAGAGAGGCAGATAGATAAGAGATATAAATACCACAAGTACTGGTGTTTTACTGAATCTTTTGTATTATATGATACCATATTCTGGAGCTTAATATAATAACTTGCTAAAGTAAATAAAAATAAAATCATAGACTGCTCATTTGGTACAATAGTTTTCTAAATATTGAATTAAAATTTAAACTTATAGAAAGCATTAACTAAGGCCTTAAAATCATCTATAAAACCCAAGAGTTACATAAATATCCATATTGGCTATCTCCAGTGGCTTAACCTCATTGAGCATCTGTTCAAACTTCTGTTAATCTTTGACTGGATCTGTCTAAAAAGTAACCTGGCACATATTGCTACAGAAGACATTGTGAACCGTGTACCACATAATGACCAAAAAAAACTTTAAGAATTCCTTTGACAGTGTGGAAAAGATGGTTTGTGAATTTTAGTTAATAATTTTGATAAGCTTACTTTTCCTCTTATATAGCTTCAAAATCATCCTTGGACCTATAACAAACATGCATATTTTAGTAGATTTGCATTGAATATATAGAGTAGATCCATTCAGAAATAAAACCTCTAGGCTAACACCATGTTAAATCAAACAGAGCTATCAATTAAGTCTGCAAGTAAAACTGAGTTGGGAGAGTTGGAATCTAGTTAAAGATTCATTGGTCATTAGTCCTGGAATCTTAGAGCAAAATTTTCAGCTAATCTGACACTCAGTCTCCTTACCTGTATGATGGGCCGGAAAACTGTCAACAAGATTCTTGAAACAATGAATTGAAATAATGTATATAATAGTCCAAAAAAACTGTAAAACTGTAATTGAATAAATAAGTAAAATCAAGTAGCCTGATTATAGGACAAGTTATAGGACAATGCAATGCCTATGACATATTTTTCTTCTCTTTAACTAAGTTACTGATTTTTTTCTCTACTAAATACTGAATAATAAGAGCTGCTAAGTCACTTCAGTCGTGTCCGACTCTGTGCGACCCCATAGACGGCAGCCCACCAGGCTCCCCTGTCCCTGGGATTCTCCAGGCAAGAATACTGGAGTGGGTTGTCATTTCCTTCTCCAATGCATGAAAGTGAAAAGTCAAAGTGAAGTCGGTCAGTAGTGTCCGATTCCTAGGGACCCCATGGACTGC
This sequence comes from Madoqua kirkii, assembly GCA_006408675.1. Taxonomy (NCBI): domain Eukaryota; kingdom Metazoa; phylum Chordata; class Mammalia; order Artiodactyla; family Bovidae; genus Madoqua; species Madoqua kirkii. Next base: position 24,804 of record SJYC01086580.1, on the reverse strand, counting down.
AGCCCACCAGGCTCCTCCATCCATGGGATTTTCCAGGCAAGAGTACTGGAGTGGATTGCCATTGCCTTCTCCAAATAATAAGAGCTATCTGTTACCGAATGTTTAGCTATAAGACCAGCAATTTGCTAAGTGCTTTCAACATGTTATATTATTTAGACCTCATAACAGCTCTATGAAGTTGAAATTAATATTCGTTTTTTATAGAGCAGAGACTCTGAGTTTAAGGGATGCCCAAAATGACTACTAGAAAAAGTTGGAGCTGTCATTTGAACCCAAATCTGTCTGACTTTTAAGTTCCTAGTTCTTTACACTGTATCGCATAATAAACAAGGGCTTAAAAACAAGCGCAAAAATTTTTCCTCCTAGGACAAGGTTTATCTCTTGTCTAAGGCTAACTTCTGCCTTGCTGTTTCATGGATACCTATTAATCACCAACATTCAGTTCTAATGTAGACTTTTCAGCCCTCTGATGTTTTACCCACGAACTCCCCTTCATCAGCTGTTGATGGTAATGAACACAGCTGCCATACTCTTATCTGTGTGCTATTGAAAACCCCAAGGAATGCTAAATACAGTCAATCATTCATCACTTCCCTGGATGTCTTCAAATGTTAGCTGAAGGAAAGACAACATGTTTATTCCATAATAATCCTCAAGTACAGGAAATAGGATAATTTTCTTTTGGTGGCATGGCATTCACATTCAAAAGCCTGCCAAAGCATTTTACCACTTTCAAAGAAAAACCTCCTTAGTCATGAGTTATGGTAGCAGCTATATTTCCCATATATATGAATCACAAGCTGGAATCAAGATTCTTGGAAGAAATATCAACAACCTCAGATATGCAGATGATACCACTTTAAAAGCACAAAGTGAAGACAGCCTATTGATGAGGGTGAAAGAGGGGAGTGAAAAAGTTGGCTTAAAACTCAACATTCAAAAAACTAGGATCATGGCATCTGGTCCCATCACTTATAGCAAACAGATGGGACAAAAGTGGAAACAGTGGCAGATTTTATCTTCTTTGGCTTCAAAACCACAGCAGACAGTGACTGCAGCCATAAAATTAAGTCACTTTCTCCTTGAATTGATGCTTTTAAACTGTAGTGTTGGAAGATATTCTTGAGAGTCCCTTGGACTGCAAGGAGATCCAACCAGTCAATCATAAAGGAAATAAGTCCTGAATATTCATTGCAAAGACTGATGCTGAAGCTGAAACTCTAATACTTTGGCCACCTGATACGAAGAACTGACTCATTGTAAAAGAACCTGATGCTGGGAAAGACTGAAGGTAGGAGAAGGAGATGACAGAGAGATGGTTGGATGGCATCACTGACTCAATGGACATGAGTTTGAGCAAAATCTAGGTGTTGGTGATGGACAGGGAAGCCTGGTGTGCTGCAGTCCATGGGTTGCAAAGAGTCAGACACAACTGAACTGAACTGTTCCTTGGAAGGAAAGCTATGACAAACATAAACAGAGTATTAAAAAGCAGAGACATTACCTTGCCAACAAATGTCCATCTAGTCAAAGCTATGGTTTTTCCAGTAGTCATGTATGGATGTGAGAATTAGATCATAAAGAAGGCTAAGTGTCAAAGAATTGATGTTTTCAAACTGGTGCAGGAGAAGACTCTTCAGGGTCCCCTGGATAGCAAGGAAATCAACCCAGTTAATCCTAAAGGAAATCAACCCTGAATATTCATTGGAAGAAGTGATGCTGAAGCTGAAGTTCCAATATTTTGGCCACTTGTTTTTCCAGTGGTCATGTATGGATGTGAGAGCTGGTTGATCAAGAAAGCTGTATGCTGAAGAAATGATGCTTTTGAACTGTGGTGTTGGAGAAGACTCTTGAGAGTCCCTTGGACTGCAAGGAGATCCAACCAGTCCATCCTAAAGGAGATCAGTCCTGGGTGTTCATTGGAAGGACTGATGTTGAAGCTGAAACTCCAATACTTTGGCCACCTGATGTGAAGAGCTGACTCATCTGAAAAGACCCTGATGCTGGAAAGACTGAGGGCAGTACTGACTCAATGGACATGAGTTTGAGCAAAATCTAGGTGTTGGTGATGGACAGGGAAGCCTGGTGTGCTGCAGTCCATGGGTTGCAAAGAGTCAGACACAACTGAACTGAACTGTTCCTTGGAAGGAAAGCTATGACAAACATAAACAGAGTATTAAAAAGCAGAGACATTACCTTGCCAACAAAGGTCCATCTAGTCAAAGCTATGGTTTTTCCAGTAGTCATGTATGGATGTGAGAATTAGATCATAAAGAAGGCTAAGTGTCAAAGAATTGATGTTTTCAAACTGGTGCAGGAGAAGACTCTTCAGGGTCCCCTGGATAGCAAGGAAATCAACCCAGTTAATCCTAAAGGAAATCAACCCTGAATATTCATTGGAAGAAGTGATGCTGAAGCTGAAGTTCCAATATTTTGGCCACTTGTTTTTCCAGTGGTCATGTATGGATGTGAGAGCTGGTTGATCAAGAAAGCTGTATGCTGAAGAAATGATGCTTTTGAACTGTGGTGTTGGAGAAGACTCTTGAGAGTCCCTTGGACTGCAAGGAGATCCAACCAGTCCATCCTAAAGGAGATCAGTCCTGGGTGTTCATTGGAAGGACTGATGTTGAAGCTGAAACTCCAATACTTTGGCCACCTGATGTGAAGAGCTGACTCATCTGAAAAGACCCTGATGCTGGAAAGACTGAGGGCAGGAGGAGAAGGGGATGACAGTGGATAAGATGGTTGAATGGCATCACCGACACGATGGACATGAGTTTGAGTAAACTCCAGGAGATAGGACAGAGAAGCCTGGTGTGCTGCAGTCCATGGGGTTGCAAAAAATTGCACGCAACAACAGCAGAAACATATTTCTCATATTAGAAATCATTTCTAAGTGACAGTAAGATGAAAGGCAAACATGGGTATTACCTACAGGTTAAGGATCTTTTAATTAACATTGTGCATGATAACCCTCTAGGAGAAGGGGAGCATAAATTCATTGAGAATAGAGATATTATGGTTTACTTCTGTGCTTCCAGCACCAAGAGGAGAGGATGCTGAATGAAAGAACCATCCATGATCCCCAATAGAATCATGCCCATCCATACTTAAATCTGGTCTCCCATCTCCATTGTTATTCCTAGTGAATGGTACAGTCATCTATCCTGTGGATCAAATCAGAAGCTAGAAGGAGTCTTGATTCTTTTCTCTTTTTCACTTTCCACATTAAATAAATCAGTAAAATCTTGTATTTCTATTTCATAAGAAATATTTCTATTTTATATTTATAGTTTCTATGATCTAGTTCGGAGGAGGCAGTGGCACCTCACTCCAGTACTCTTGCCTGGAAAATCCCACGGATGGAGAAGCCTGGTGGGCCGCAGTCCATGGGGTCGCTAAGAGTCGGACACGACTGAGTGGCTTCACTTTCATTTTTCACTTTCATGCATTGGAGAAGGAAATGGCAACCCACTCCAGTGTTCTTGCCTGGAGAATCCCAGGGACAGGGGAGCCTGGTGGGCTTCCGTCTATGGAGTCGCACAGAGTTGGACACGACTGAAGAGACTGAGCAGCATGATCTAGTTTGGCCTTTATCATTTCTTACCTGGTTTACTGCAATAGGGCTCCTGACTAGCCATCTGTCTTTAGCTCTTCTCTAGATCATTTGTTGTATGGCTGATAAATGGATATTCCAATTTTTAAAAAAATTAGTTATGATTATATTGCTCCAACTTAAACCTTAATGGATCCTCAGTGTTATGAGGAAAAATTCCCTAAGGCAAATGATGTACCTCATCTGTTCCTCTCTTTCCAGCCACACTTCTAACTTGACTCCTCTTTGACTCGTCCAGTTCCTCAGACACATGATGCTTCTTCTGGGCCTAAAACACTCACTCTTTCTCTCTTCTTTGCCTGACTATCCCTAACTGATGTAGGTCTCAGATTGGAAGCCAAATTACACCTTTTTCTCCCTAATCAGGAACCAGGAAGTCTGAATTTGCCACTTTGCTCCCATAGCTCATTCTCACTGTAGCCTGAATCATTCTACAAGGAAATTGGTTTCAGTTCAGTTCTGTTCAGTTCAGTCACTCAAGTCGTGTCTGACTCTTTGTAACCCCATGAACTGCAGCATGCCAGGCCTCCCTGTCCATCACCAACTCCCGAAGTTTACCCAAACTCATGTCCACTGAGTCGGTGATGGCATCTAACCATCTCATCCTCTGTTTTCCCCTTCTACTCCTGCCTTCAATCTTTCTCAACATCAGGATCTTTTCAAATGAGTCAGCTCTTCACATCAAGTGGGAAAATATTGGAATTTCAGCTTCAACATCAGTCCTTCCAATGAACACCCAGAATTGATTTCCTTTAGAATGGACTGGTTGGATTTCCATGTAATCCAAGGGACTCAAGAGTCTTCTCCAACACCACAGTTGGTGCTTATTTTCTCGACTACTAGCCTGTGAGTCTCATGAGGGCATATCTATCTGGTTATCCCCTAGTGCTGAGTACAGGACCTGCGGATTAGTGAGCATATGCTCAGTTAATTACTCAGTTGTATCCAACTCTTTGTGACCTCATGGACTGTAGCCCACCTCTGTCCATGGAATTTTCTAGATGAGAATACTGGAATGGGTTGCCATTTCCTATTCCAGCAGGTAAGAACCAATGACTACTTTTTTGAATGACTGGAGTGAGGAAAAAGCCTGAGGCAGACAGCTAAGTTATAAAACAGTTAAACTTTGCAATACAAATGTAACATACTATGAGCCTGAATGAAGGCAGAAAATGTAGGGGTAGGGTGAAAAGAGGAGTAGAGATAAAATGTTGAAAGGAAAGAGAATGGATTTAAACTCATTGTTGTAGATATGGGAGATGAAGGAAAAATGCAAGCACTACAGAAGTACTGGAATTTAGGGGAAAATTGATGTATTTGGATTGGATATTTTTCTGAAGTGCTTGAAGTGCAGATATAGATATATTAGCTGATATAAAGTTGTAGAAAGATATAGAGAATATAGATTAGTGAATCTTCATCAACACCATGGCTATGAGATTAAATGAGGTTATCAAAGTAAATTCAGAGATTGAAGCAAGACAAGGGTCTAAGACATAAGTTTAGTGCATGTCAGTCTTTTTGTACTGGCTGAGATCAAAATGCTCTTTCAGTGAATGAATCCAAGCAATTGATCCATTATCACACAAAGGAAGGAATGGGGTATTAGTGACACTGAATAGTCTCAGTGTCAAAATCTATGGATGAATCCCCAAACCATGATAATGAACTTTCAATCGTTAGCTGTGAAAACTGTTTTCTTACTTAAAATATGATGTAAATGACTAGTAAGACTCACTTTTTAAACTACATTATTTTGTTTACTTTTAGTGTGTCTTATCCACCCACTAGGAGATGTATGTATTTCAAAGTTAGTCTTCAGCAACAAAATGAATCCCAAAAAGAAATCTCCTTGAATAATTCACTACCAAGTCAATCAAAATTCCACTTAAACTGTGGCATCACACTCCACTACATTCATTTTAAGGCTACTTAAAGGGTATTAATGCAGTCATATAATAAGTTTTATATTATTAAAAACATTATGTTGTAATATCCTATAATAAAAAAATTTCAAAAAAGAATATTTACATATATCCATCTATTTATCTAAACTGAATCATATTATTGTATACCTGAAATTAAGACAATGTTGTAAAATGAAAGTGTGAAAGTGTTAGTCGTCGGTCACGGCCAACTCTTTGTGACCCCACGGACTATAGCCAAGCAGACTCCTCTGTCCAAGGAATTCTCCAAGCAAGAATACTGAAATAAGTAGCCATTTCCTTCTTCAAGGGATCTTCCTGACTAAGGGATTGAACCCAGGTCTTCTTCATTGCAAGCAGATTCTTTACCATCTGAGCCACCAGGGAAGCCCCCACAATGTTGTAAATCAACTATATTTCACTAAAAATAATAAAATTAAATAAAATTTTAAAAATTTAATATTTTCTTAAAAAATTCATGTGGGAAACTTGGTTTACTAATGAAAATGAATCTGAGGATTTGGAGAAGTGAGTTTTAGAACTGTGGATAATCTTTGGCAAATCAAACTCTCAGAGAGGGAGCTTTTACATACAGTAAAATGAATAAGTTGACTAGATGAACAATTCTCACATCAATGTACATAATTACTACCACGACTGCTTGGACCACTGAGTTTGATTTCTGAGGAGTACAGTTCTGAATCAACATTTTTTTGATTGATACTTTCAAGGAGATTATTATGCTGTTAATTTTCAGATCTTAATTTGAGAAACAGTGACCTCAATATTCCCTCAGTGTTCCTTAGTATCTTAAATGAACAATATCTATATTTTCATTAGTTCTATAAAATCTGTTCCTGACTCCATGTATGTCATTTTATATTTAGTCAATTCCCTATAGTCCTCTCTTTCCACTGCAACAAAAGGAATGTAAACCTGGAACCTCCTCTTAGTGTTGCCTATAAAAACATTTTCATGAATACTAAAAGAGGAAAAGAAGAATAGGGAGAGAGAGAAAGAGAGTTCTATTATCTTTAATTTCTGGTACTGTGTGTCTTCCTATCCCTCCAAGTTACGTACTTCTGGCTTCACACATTTGTTTCTACAATATGTAGTTCTGAAGTAGTTCTGAAGTGGAATCCCCAGCTCAGATGTGAGTGGAAGTCAAAGATCAGGAAGTAGTATGACCACTAAAATGATACCTGCCAGCAGAATGCAGAATTTGATTTCTGAAGAGCAATTTAGGTTTCCTTCAATTCTCCACACCTCCTCTGGAGCCATTTCTCCATCCCAAACATGGAGAGACTGAAGGACAAGATAGGTCTTGTCTAGAAATGTCATAGAAAGCCTTGGGGGGGAATGCTATGCTGATATATTTTCTCATCTGCATGAAGCAATGTGTATTTTAGTACAGTGTTAAAAATCCTCAAGCAATCTCTCTCATGTCACAAGTTTAAGGCGTTATCTATGAGTGAGTCAGCCTGGGAATTGCCATGGCAACCATTCTCATCCCCTTGGCATCAGTCCCTTCTGATGTTGCCACTGAAATACCTTAGTTTGAAGAGGATCTGAAGTTTCCATTACATTTAAATATTCATTATGTTATATATGCATTCCCTGATTTTGCAAGATTACCTGACTAGAAATCATTTTTAGAGATCTATAAATAGACATGCTACATCATGTTTGTTTCTTCTACAAGATGAAAGACAAGCTTATAAAAATCCTTCCTGTGCTCACAGCGCATCTCTTTCTCTCTGGCTCACTCTTTCTCCATCCCCTTCCTTAGGTATAAGTGTGTATGTGCATGTATGTGTACAATCAGTGGCCTTCATATTTGAAATATTTAAAGAGGACACTTTAGATGGTAGTCATGAGCTCCAGTTTCCAAGGGAGTGGTTGAAAATACTAGCAGGTTGCCACACTACAACTATCCATGAAGGCAGATAATGCTGTAGTTGAGTATGGAGTCACCTTGGGAAGCATTTGTGAGGTTTCCTGATTCATATTCCGGGGGAGATTTGTTTGGCAAAATAAAATTGCTTATAGTTGCCATTCCTCTCAAAACAGAAGTCAAGACTGTCAAGCAAGGTTCTCAATAATCCGTCTCAACCTACTTTTCCAAAATCATTTGTCCCTTGACTACCTGCCCACTCAAATGTACCCTCCTGCTGACACGAAAGGCTATTTCCTTGACATTCTTGTATTTTTCCATATCTCTGTCTTTGGTTGTGCTTTTTCCTCTTCTTAAAAATCAAAACCCTACTTATCTCCAAGACCCAAGTTGATACTAGTTGAATTCTACAAAGAACTCCCTAATCCTCTCTCCAAGGCAAACTAATCTTCCCCTTATTCTGCTTTTTGTTACTTTGTTCTCTACTATAGACAGCATTTACCTTTTCTGCTCAGAATAGTCATAATTTGGCTTTTTCACTTGGATCCCCACTTTATGGTTTTGAGGGTATAGCCCATGTCTCATTCATTTTTGTATCCCACAGTATCTAGCATGTAGACACAAGCAGATATTTACTAGATTTAAATATATTAATGTGAACTGAATAAATAATGCTCATTCAGGAAATCAGCCAACTGAAGAGCTTTGGGGTTCTGGTTGCTCATGACATAACAAACCAGTCATAATGTGCATTGGCTGGTGTCTGTGAGTACTCTCTATGAGTGCTCATACAGTATAGTACACTGTATGAGTAGTCCACTTTTGAGTTAAGTATGATGTGCCGTCAGTTATGATAATCTTTTCTAAATTCCATGGCTGAGTTGCACTTCTAGAAACTGTAGTCATGTAGTATCACAATTATTTGAAAGAACATAGAATTTGGAGTAAAATATACTTGAATTCAATTTCAGTTTTATTTTTTACTAGCTCTCTTACCAGTTCACTTAATCTTCAGAAGTCTTGCTTTCTCCCCATGAATTTAGAATTAATTGAGATAGTAAAATGAAAGGTTTATGACAGCACTTAATATACAGTTATGCATTCAACAAATAGTTAACTACTGCAAGTATAACTTAGAGATCACCCCCAAGAGGTTGTTTTATTTCAGCTGTTTCCACGATACCGAGCTCCCACATTCCTAGGATTTTCCAGGCAAGAGTACTGGAGTAGGGTGCCATTGCCTTCTCCGATACCACTGGATACCCCTTTATAATTGTTACTGTGCATAAAATAGTCTTCTGAGGGTGTGTCATGTTCATAGCCATTGTTTTTTATACTTATTTGACCATACTCTGATCACAAGACTTCCCCAGGCTAGCCACAACACTCTGATGCAAAGAAAGACTTAAAAAAACTGGGCAGTGGGCTATGAAATGTCCTTGAATATTCATTCTGCACATTATGTATACTCTGTATTGGATAGAGACTCTAGAGTTTGAAAGTTAAGACACACAGAAAGGGACACAGGTGGTAGCATGGAGCAGAAACAAAGACACACAAAGAGGAAGCAGTATGCAGGGGATAAAATAGACTAGCAAGAACTGCTGGTGAAAGCAGTGTTAGAGATAAAGCAAAGACGTCATGCAGCTGAATTCCTTGGAAGATGTTGCTGGAGCTCTCTGGAGTTCATCATGGATCCTGATGTGGGTTCCATTTCCCAGCGAAGCTCATCTGTGTGAGTGCTAACACTGCTATCAATTCTTACAGATGCCTCCACATGTTATCAACTCAAATAACAGTAACTCAGCTTTTCACAGCCTGACTGTTCCTCACTTAGGATCTCAAAGTTTTTAATTTAGACATGTCTACCATTTGAAACTTACCTGAAGGCAATCACTTTTTCATCTATGAAGTATTTTTTGAATAGTTACTATGTGCCAGGCATTCTGATAGGCATTGGAACCCCAGGGAATTACTCCCTCTTTCCTCTATGCTCCTCTTGTGCCTTGGAATTAAACCTAATAAACCACAAGGCATTTCTCTATGTATATGTCTGTACCCCTTCCTAGATGCTGCCTTCCAGGAAGGCAGTGTTTGTGTGTGTGTGTGTGTGTGTGTGTGTGTGTGTGTGTTGACCACATCACGCACAATGTCTGAAATAGAATAGGTATTATTTAACAATCTTGGATGTTTGTATTGATGAATAAACTGATCAAACAGTGCTGAGTGATTCCTTAGTGATGCATGTAAGTTTTTGAAGATAGTTATAAAGATTCAGGTTATCTTATTTGTGGCTATAAAGTTGTGAACACATACCCTTCTCCCATCATCCAAGCTCTTATGTTAATTAATTTGGCGTTTACACAAGGATTTTTGAAGCTCTGTGTGTCTGAGAGTTCTATATCATGCCCCTTTATTGAAGCCTTTAACCTCACTAATACTTATTTAATTTTGTTCTAAGTAAAGACTACAGACTTCACTTCTTGGCATAGTCAAAATGAGGACGTGAGGCAAGCATCTCAGATGTTTCACAGAAACTATTCTTTTGAAACACTGCCTTAGAAAACACAGTGATGTACTTATGGTACACTTATAATCCTTTTTCCACTCAGCAACATCAAGGAACAATGGCCCAACCCCACCACTTGTAATTCTCTTCAGATATCTGAAAATGAATGTAGATTTCAAACTTGTGGTGACTCACATGGTAAAGAATCTGCCCACAATATGAGAGACCTAGGTTTGATCCCTGGGTTAGGAAGATCCCCTGGAGAAGGGAATGGCAATCCACTTCAGTATTCTTCCCTGCAGAATTCCAAGGACAATGGAGCTTGGAAGGCTATATAGTCCATGGGGTCACAAAGAATTGGAGATGACTGAGTGACAAATACGTATGTACATACGAAGGGCTTTTGTTGTACTTCATTGTAAGATTGTATAATTTGACAAATTTGATTATAAGATTCAATAGGGAATGGATTTCTGAGAATATTTGACAAGAGAAATATCCAGTAAAGAACTGTAAAAGCTACAACTGGTATTTAGAAGAAAGCCTTAAACTAGGGATGTACTTTTGGTTAAGGAGCTTACAAAGTGAGAAGGAATGGGAACATTTTTTGAGCATTCATAGTGGATCAGATACATAGCTATTCATTCTGTATACAATATTTCACATAGTGGTCTCAGCAACTCATGAAAGCAGATATAATGATAATGAAAACTGGGGTTAAAAGAGATTTAACAAGCTAGTTGTAAATGTCTAAGCTGAGTTTGAATTCATGTATGCCTGACATCAGGACTCCCCTGGTAGCTCAGCAGGTAAAGAATCCACCAGCAATGTGGGCGATGTGGGTTCAGTCCCTGGGTTGGGAAGATCCCTTGGAGAAGGGAAAGGCTACCCACTCCAGTATTCTGGCCTGGAGAATTCCATGGACTGTATAGCCCATGGGGATCACAAAGAGTCAGATATATCAAGGTTGTGCATTTTCTGCTATAGTGAGATGAATGGTGACAAATGAAAAGATATATGTATATATCCATTTCCTAATTCCCAGAACTTTAGAATGTAACCTTATTTGGAAAAGGGAATATTACAGATATAATTAATTTAAAGATCTGGAGACAGGATCATTCTAGGTTATTCAGATGGTCCCTAAAGCCAACAATAAGTTTCCTTGTAAGAGGGATACAAGGGTGAAGAGGAAAAGGTGATGTGAGGATGAAAGCCAAGCTGTGAGTGATGCACCCACAAGCCAAGGAATGCCTGGAGCCACTAGAAGCTGGAAGAAATAAGAGGGAATTCTCTCCTAGAATTTTCAGAGGAAGCACAGCTCTGCTGACATCTTGATTTCAAGCTTTTGGCCTTCAGAACTGAGGGCTGTTCTGTTGTTTCAAGCTACCTGAATTGTGGTCATTTATTATGGCAGGTGTAGGAAACTAACATACCTTCTTTATCTGCTCATTTGAATTTTGTATATTTTTTGGATAGTCACTAATATATGTAGTCATTCTGTCAGCCTCATCAGTAATATTTTAGTGCTTAGAGTTTTAGGGTCTAGAATTTTAGCTGCTGTGGAATATAGAAGTTATTGTGCCCCTACCTCAGTGTGGTCAGGGAGAAAAGATGAAACACATAAAACAATTAATGAATAGTACCCATTCATATTCTAAGGGATATATATTCAGTATGTATTATGCAGCAAAAATAGTTTTAGGTGCTAAAGCAGAAATAAACAAGATAGAAAACTTTCCTATTCTCAGTGAGGTTCCAGAGAGAAACAATGGGTAGTTTCACATTCTAAGGCAGAAACAAGCTTGGTGGGCTAGAGGAACAAAAAAAGACCTCTCTCATTAAATCTTGCAATAGATGTGAATTGACATTATTATTGTTATTGTTAATATTTTTCACCCACCTAGTATGTAAGTGGTATATTTAGAATTTATTGACCAAAACCCAATGTTGTTGTTGTTCAGTCATTTCTCACTCTTTGCAACCCCATGGACTGCAGCACATCAAGCTTCCCTGTCGTTCACCATCTCCTGAAGTTTGTCCAAACTCATGTCCATAACCCAATGTTAATTTTTTTTTAATATGCAATTGCAAACATCAAGAAACAGGGTCAGTCTGATGCCACAATGAACCAGGCGATTGCTTATGGGGTCTGATGTGGCAAGCATCTCCAAATATTCTCTCCACTTATGTACCATGTACATGTGTATATCCACCCTATATGTAGTATTCTAGGGGGAAAAATCACAGTAAATATGAACATACAATATTACATTGTTTTGTCCCTATGGTTTACTCTAAACTCTTTACCTAAAAGTGTTTGTATGTAAATGTGTTCCTCCTGTCCAGATAGAGCAATCGAAAGAAACCTTTGACATTTTAGAGCAAGACACTCTAAAAGGGAAGGGAGGAGTGGAGAGAGTAACATGAAAACATATACATTAGCATATGTAAAATAAATAGCCAGTGGGAATTTGCTGTATAACTCAGGGAATTCAAACTGGGGCTCTGTGACAACCTAGAGGGGTGGGATTGGGTGGCAGGTGGGAGGGAGGCAACATGTATACCTATGGCTGATCTGTGTTGATGTGTGGCAGAAACCAACACAATATTGTAATTATCCTTTGATTAAAAATAAAGAAAAAATTAGAAGGAAGGGAAATAATATAGAGAAAGAAAATGAGTGCTACTATGGAAGACACATTTCATACAATCCATTTTATACAATTGTGCCTGAGGTAAGCACTGCTTGGAAGGGTATGGCTCACTCAACTGACAAGCTAAAGTAGAGGAAAAAATGTGGAATCCTTATTTTTAGTGACATCCTCCTTACTTCCTGTTTTGACCTGCCAGACACTGGGTGGCGGAAGAATTTTAGCTGGTTCTTCTATTCCATGGCATCATAGAAAAGTACAATCAGGTTATTGCTACTAAAAGTTTTTGTACAGACTTTCTGAATGCAGTTCACAGCATATTTTTAGTTTTTAATGAAAAACACATTGCAATTCTGGCTCCCATCAGGAAGGTCAAAGAAAAACCATGCTTTCCATGAGGAACAGGTCATTACAAAGCTGAGATGATCTTCAGGGGAGGAAACTGATAAGATGAAATGTATTTATCTTATAATGTACAAGCAAATGCTAATTAAGGAGACTGAACATCAGTGCATCACATGGTGGGTATTTACTTTTCACATCTCAGGCACCATCTTTGCTGTCAATTTAGTTGGGTATCATCTTTGACTTTGTCTTCTTCACCCACTAACCCAATTAATTATGAATTCCTTTCATTTACAACTTCTAAACACAGTTGACCCTTGAACACCACTGAGGGTTGGGGTGCTGACCCTCCATGCAATTCAAAACCTGCATATAATTTACATTCCATGCTCTGTATCGAGGTTCTTCTGTACTCACATTCTGCATCCTTGGATTCGATCAGCCTTGGATCATGTAGTACCATGGCATTTACTACTGAAAAAAGCCACATAAAAGTGGAGCCATGCAGTTCAAACGCATGTTGTGAAAAGCTCAGCTGTACACTTCAAAACTATCCCTTTCTCTCTTACTTACTGCCAAAATCTTAATTCAGGCCACAGTCTCCTCTCTTCTGAATAACTGTACAATTCTAACTGGTTTCCTGCCTTCAATTCACCCGTCTTTCAGATTCATTTCTTTTTTTACATTATTGTCAGAGTAATCATGTTCTATAATGAGAATCAGTCAGGTCCTCCTTTTTTCACATGGCTTCCCGTTGCCTTCTGGAGTTAATTCAAATGCCCTCATATAATTTCTTAGACTATGTATGATATATTTATATGCCCAGTCTCATCTCTCATTTTTTTCTCCATCGTGAACTCTACTCTCTGGTCATGAAATCTTACTTATCTATTAAATGGACCATACTCTTCTTATACCATCTCTCTCCTGTTTTCATTCACTAACACTGAATACATCTTTTAGCATTTCTACTTCTCTTTGACTGTGCCCCAATCCTGAAACTACACTCTATCTGTGCCTCATCTCCATCTCCCACCATTTAGTCTTAAATTGATGATGAGGATAACGTCTTTCCTCACAAGAGTGGAGATATTATAGCACCCTGTGCTTAACATTATTTTGCATTTATCACATTTACTGAAATTACTTATTTCCTTAATGTCTCTGTCTATAATATAGATTCCCTTACTGCCATTCATTCTAGCATCTAACCAATGTTTAGCCCATAATTATAGTCCTCAAGAACTATCTCCTGAATTAACTGAGATATAAGTCAGGCAAACAAAACAAGTCATTTTTTAAGGGGGCAGATGTATATAGAATCTGTTTCTGTGTTGTCTGAGTTATAGGCTCAGGACAATCTTTAAATGATTGGTTACTTATTTACACATGGTCTTGGGATGCTTTTCAGTATGATAGATATTTGTATTTACTTAAATTAACATTCATCTCATATGAGATTCACATGTATCCAAGAGAATGGGCTCTTCAGTCCTAGCTTAAAAGCTATTAATAAAGATAAGAGTGTTTCTTAGATATTATTACCAACTTCAGAAAAATCAGGGAAGATTCTAGAACTTTATAAAATAACAATATAGGCTTGTGAATAAATCAAGATAAAGGAAATAAATAAAAATAGGCCAAGAAGTAAATTTCATGGTATATAAAATACAATATGCATAATAACCACTTGAAATTTTTGTAGCCTTTTTTTAAGATAAAATATGATCAGCATCTCTAGCCACACTTGACTGTACTAAGAGAAAATCATCTGGCCTAAGCAAGGATGACCAACTACTTTCTTCTGAAATTCTGAATCTGAATAAAGAAGTTATTGTTCTGTGGGAGATTTTAATTTGAGAATGTGTGCATGCTCATCCTCTACTTGTCTTGCAGACTAAGAAGCAGAAACTTACACAGAGAGAAAAGAAAAAAAGAAGGCAGGTGGACAGGAACAATTACAAGAGATGAAGCAGGAGGCTTGATGGATTTTCAATACCAGATTCCATTCCTTCCTGAAGGCCCAGTCTTGGTGAGTATCTGATATCCCTTCGTAAGGCTGGAGTTCTCCTGAATACACCAGTGAATCAATTTCATTTGTTTATGACTGTAGTTCTTTCAGAGTGATTGGCACACATGCTGTATTCATTTTTAAATGTTTTCAACCCTCCAGTCTTGCTCATTTAAAAAATATCTTTCTTACAAACACTCTGAGGAATTAAAGATGAAATATTTTATATACAATCACTAGAGGAATATTTAGTCTCTTGGCAAAGAAGGCTGGGAGAACCTTGCTTTTTATGTACTTCAGGCCAAGTTCAATCTACTCTTTAGATCAAGACAAAATGACCTCATTGATTCCCTTGTTATCACTCTTATGATTCCCATGTTAAACCCTCTGATTTATAGCCTACAGAACAAGAATGTGAAAATAATTTGAATAGCAGATGTGTCTCTATATTCATATAGAAAATAGCCCTTTTTTTGATAAACTAGCTTAAGTTGGCTCTGGTTTTTTAGAACAAAAGATCTCTTAATCATACAGTTCAGATAAAAGAAATAATAGGGGAATGTATACATGACCCAAAATAGAAGAGGAGAGGGCAGTCCCTTCTTTTGGTGTGAATGAAGAAACGAAGCAGTGGGGGAACTTGAACGTCAGAGCTAAATAACTTAAAGCTTGTGTGATCTGATTGCCCATTTTGTTTTACGTGTCACTGCCAATGTGCTATTTTTACCTTATACTGGGCCAATGTGATCAAATGTGCTAAGACAATTCTGTCCTCTTTTTCATGGTAGAAAAAAAGAGTTTAATATCCCTTTTGGTATTTACCAAATTTTCCTGGCACCTAACCTGCTTGGAAGGCATTCCAATCCATTTCTCTAGCTATTATAAATTTTACATTTGTATGAAGCAAAGCCACCAGAGAATTACATATTTTGATCAGAAGTTTTTGGCTCCAATAGAACTATTATTTCTCAATTACATTTCCTTATTACGCCCTGAGACCTGATATGGAAGGTAAAGTAAGAAAAAGACAGACAAAAGAATGATATACATTGCATCTCACAGTGTTCACAGAATGTGTGCTTCTTTTTAAGGCTTGTTTTGCTTTTATGCATCCTGGGAAGAATGTAAGAATGTGGTTTTTCTTATTTGACTTAGCTGCCAGGAAAATAGAATCGCAGGCTTCTTCTACAAATGCATAGCGTGAGGGTAAACTGTGTTTTCATGTGATATTCTTATCTCTGTTCTACTTTAATTTTTCCATAGGCCAGATTTACTAATTCTCTATTTCTAACTAACATAAAGTTGATTTACAGTGGTGTGTTAGGTATAGTGTATAGCACAGTGATTCAGATATCTATATCTGTATATTCTTTTTCAGATTATTTTCCCTTATAAGTTATTGCAAAATATTGAGTAGAGTTGCCTGTGCTATAGAGTAGGTCCTTGTTGGTTATATATTTTATATATAGTAATGTGTATATGTTAATCCCAAACAGTAGTGCTACATATTCTTTTCAATTGTATGTATTTTTGTTGATTCTTTTCATATCTCTAGACAAAATCTATCAGCATTACCTGGGAACTTGTTGAAAATACAGAATCTCAGGCCTTACCTCAGAGCTGTTGCACATGCACTGTAACAAGATTCAATTGTTTCATATTGACATTAAAATTTAAAAGTATCTGGATAGAGCATTAAGAATAAACTAACTTAAATTTATCTAAGTTGGTAGTCAAAGTTATTTACTGGTTTCAGTACTGGTAGTTTCAAATTATGGACTTAAGCCAAGTGGGGAGTTGATTAAAAATGAACTAGACCTCAGCTTCAGAGACTTTGATCCAGCAGGGCCAGACTGAGACCCTGGAGCCTACATTTTGTTAAGTTCTTCTGATGATTGGGGTTGAAACACAGGCTTAAGCCTTTAAGAGACCTTTGCTTTCTCAAGGATATGTCGTCAAAATAACTTATGTATTCATGTCAACCACTTAAGGACTTAAGTCAATCACTAGAATGCTTCAAGATGGATAAAGAGAGGTGGATAAATAATGTAAATATATAAATTGGTGGTGAATTATGAGCAAAAGTGCTACAGGGGAAAACTGATTCCAGGGCAGGATAAGCTTCTTTTACTTAAGCTATTTCTCATTGCTTTTGTTTACTAAAAGGATACCATTTATCCATAATGGCCTACCTCTGGGAACCTTGCTCTTTTGCCTGAGAGTTAAGCCAAAATGCCTTTGTTCCTGACCTTGTCCACCTGTAGATAGCTACAGGAAGGATGAAATTAACATACTCTCCCCTGGAGGCTAGCCATTCCAAGAGATATTTACAAGATTAATGGCCTTTTTACTCTATTTCCTCACCTTCTCCCTTTCTGTGTTCTGTAAAAGAACCAGGCATCCAGACCTCAGAAGATGGTTATTTTGAGACATTAGTTTGCCAATTTCTCAGTCAGCCAGCTTTCTGAATAAAATCGTATTCTTTGCCTAAACATCTCGTCTCTGATTCATTAGTTTGTAATGTGGTAAGCAGAACAAACTTGGGCTCAGTAACAAAAAGACTGAGATGATAGGGAACCAAGTGATAGAGACAATTGTCTCAGGCCTTTACTACATATACAATTTGCTTAAGTGAGGGATATTAGACCTGATGTATTTATTTACTGTTGGGAACAAATTTAGAATCATCACTGTCTTGAAGACTGTCCATTCTCAGTGATATTGCAGGTCTGCATGAAGGACTCAAAGTCTGTGGGGAAAATGATAGATTCACAGTCCTGATCAATTGAAAATGTTAATTTACCTTTACAGAGATACCAGATGCATTAGATTGTAAAGAATCTTCTTGCAGTGCAGGAGACCTGGGTTTGATCCCTGGGTCAGGAAGATCCTCTGGAGAAAGGAATGACAACCCACTCCAGTATTCTTGCCTGGAGAATTTTTAATTTACCTTTACAGAGATACCAGATGCATTAGATTGTAAAGAATCTTCTTGCAGTGCAGGAGACCTGGGTTTGATCCCTGGGTCAGGAAGATCCTCTGGAGAAAGGAATGACAACCCACTCCAGTATTCTTGCCTGGAGAATTCTATGGACAGAGGAAACTAGTGAGCTACATTCCATGGGATCGTAAAGAGTTGGACACGACTGAGTGACTTACACTTTCAGAAGATGAAATACAAGGAAGTTGGTCTTTGAATTATTATCATTGTTATATTATAAATGTTTGGGAGCCATTGATTTAGCCATTTATGGTGAATTAATCAGGCCTTCTTTAATTTCAATGACAAATCCAATTCAAACTCATTTAAATTTAAATATAGAAATTCACCCATTTTCTCGGCTGAGAGGACCAAAAGGAATTTCTTCCTATGTAGACCTCAACTAGATCCAGGTATCAAATGATGTCATACTTCGGCCTTGCTCCATTTCTCAGCTTTCTCATCTCTGCTTGTCTTCAGTCTCAAATGACAGCACTTCATATGTTTGAAAGATGGCTTCTGGCAATGCCAACAATATGAAGTCCTTATAGCCTGTGATTCCCAAAGAAGGGAGTGTTTTTCCAGACAGCTCTGGCAAAAGTCCCTAGGAAGCTTCTCACTGTCCATCTTCAGTTATACTCTGATGTCTCAAACAATCACTCTGATCAGCTTTGAGAAAAAACTCAGATTGGTCAGGTCTGGGACAAGTCTTACTTTGTCAGCCCTATTAAAACCGCATGAAATAAAAAGGACTACCAAATCAGAGGGGCAAGTGATTCCCTAAGACCAAGGAGTTTTGGATAAACATATGTATGTCAACTGCAGTGGAACTGGCTCAATATCATAGTATCATTAGTATCATTGATACTAATCAATGAAGGTCACCCTTAAGATACTGATTACAAATCAGTCTCAGATTAATAGATATACTCCTTTTACTTTTGAAGCATCATCTATGTTACTCCAGTGGCCTGAATCCATAAATTTACTTCTTCTGTAAATGCCCAGTAGGGATTTTATTAAAAACTGAAGACCATAAAGTCGTATCAGTTTTGTTTCATAGAGAATCAATAAGTAAGTTGCAATTTACTATCCATGCAAACTTCAATCCATACTGACTACATACCGTTTATGTTCCAGGAATATTTCAATATTTTTTTCTGGACAACTTACTTCAGTACAATGGACCTGGCTAATTTATTCACAGTTGCTTTGGTGTGTATGGATATTTCTATTCCTGTAGTTTCTGAGTCAAATTATTTTTTGCATTCTTTTGTTTATACATATATTGAAGTGAAATAGATTAAATTCATTTCAGTTGCAAAGTTCCATTTGATTTACTGGTTACATATTACTGTATGGTTCAAATTTAAGTAGATTTTCAAGAAGATTGGTCAAATAACAAAATGCATTAAATTCTTGTCACTAAGTAAGAAAGATTGACAAGTCTTTGGTGGATGTCACAGCCTATTTGGAATTAGGAATCAAATGTTGTTTCTCATTATTAGCAAAGAAATTTGTTTAATTTCCAAATAGCATTAAATGATTCAAAGTAGAGAGGCAGTCATCTTCATGACAACTTCTAGTTAATGGTGCTTGCTTAACACATCTCAACAGGACACAGACTTCTATATTAGATGGACAGTTTGGTGAACAGTAGTAAATATAACATTCCATTCTAGTTGACAAAATCTACTGTTTCTAAAATTTTATCTGAGATAACCCATCACCTGTCCATTCTGATCACAGTTCTTTAAATGGTCCAGTCAGCCCACAGCCATCATGCTAAAAACCAAGCAGAGGCTTGCAGTGGACACTCATGAAACTCCCTGATGCTCACCAGTCAACCTGCAGATTCCTCTCTCCTGCGGTTCCTTCTTCTACCCTAGCTCTTTGATCCCTGGTTAGCCTACGTTTCAATACTTTCCTTCCTGATATCTATCAGAGACCTTTCTTTCTCTCACCTTTCTTAAGGTTATTTTGGAATGGGTTACCAAGCTTTGGCTCTTCAAGTTAACTCTAGGGCAGAATTTGTTTATAAATTAAACTTCATGGCATGTTAAACTCCTATATCCCTTTCTCCCATTTTTTTTAATACAATAAAGTTAATCCTATTCTCTCTTTGCATAATAATTTTAGATTATTTACTTACAGGTGGTTGATTTTGGGGAAAAATTGGTTGGAAACTTTGCCCTCTACACTCTAGGCTTTACTATCATGATGTGCCTCTTAGTGATCTTACATATATATAGACACTAAACATTTTTTTGTTCATTTCCAATTGCTTGATAACACAGAAGACCAGATTAAAATAGCTCTGATATTTTAGTTTGGAGAGATAAAGTATGTACAGATGGGTCTATGCATATCCATATGGCTTATAATAATTTTAGATTATTTACTTACAGGTGGTTGATTTTGGGGAAAAATTGGTTGGAAACTTTGCCCTCTACACTCTAGGCTTTACTATCATGATGTGCCTCTTAGTGATCTTACATATATATAGACACTAAACATTTTTTGTTCATTTCCAATTGCTTGATAACACAGAAGACCAGATTAAAATAGCTCTGATATTTTAGTTTGGAGAGATAAAGTATGTACAGATGGGTCTATGCATATCCATATGGCTACTATGCGTGATATTATTACATGTATAAAAGAATCTGTAAATTAAACAACAAGATTTTATGACTGAGCCATATTAGAGGGAACTTAGCATGCTTTTTTTTAAAGTTAGAGGATAATCGTTTTATGATGTGATGGTCTCTACCATAAATCAATGCAGATCAATTATATATATATATATACTCTTTTTTACTTCCCTAGAATATGCTATACTTTCTGTTTCAGAAAAGCTGTAATAGTCTTCCCTGATCTTCTAGATAAATTCAGCAGTCATTTTGATTTACTCTTTGTTTTAATTAGCTATCTTTATTTTTAATCTCTGGAACACAGAAATACCCTCTGTTCTCAGGCCCCCCTAAGATTGCCTTCATCCATTCTTTTACTTTTTAGCTTCCCTCTTTCACTCAACAAGGCTACTGAGAATTATTATTTTTCAGGCTGTGCAAGTCACTCAAGGTAATCACAGTGTGACTGAAGGTAAGACAGAGGAAAGCCTATAAAGTCACAACAACACTTAGGAAGGGCCCCTATTTTAGGGAAGAGGAAGGGTTTCTTGAGGTTGCATTTGATCCAAGGAAGCCTAAAAAGGAATTTAGTATGAATTAATAAGGTGAGGAAGAGAGGGGATGCTGTTTCAGGTAAAGTATCCAGCATTTTTAGAAGAGCCAGGATGTTTAATAACAAAGGAAACTTGAGAATTTTTAGAAGTAAATTTATCTGAATCATAATTTAGATTTAAAACTGAAGGCATAAGAGAGCTAGTAAATAATTTTTATCAGAGGAAAGCTTTGGTCAGCCGAACATTTTATAAAGATCACTGTGGTAGTACAGTGGGGCAGAAACTAGATTAGAGAGAGGTCAAAGAAGCTAGAGGCAGAGACCACTAGCTGACTGAGTCAGGAGATGATTCAGGCTTATGCCAAAGAATAGGGAGTAGGGATGAAGAAATAAGACAGATGAGAGAGATACAAGAAGGGAGTATCATTTGGACTTTAGTGACCGAAGATCTGACTTATTTCTCTTCCAACCACTGGGATGTATCCACTGGTTTTTCTTCTTTTTCTACAAGTAGGCTAGCTGTGCAGAAAATGAAATCCCTGGTGTGCCCTCCTTCTATGTCTGCTTCCCCTGGAAGTTGTCTGGACTGCCATAGATTTGTCTGCATGAAAAATGACAGTGTTTTTTAAGATTTTTTTTAAAATGAAAACTAACTGTACTTAAAAAAATGAACCAAAATAGTGAGAAGACTGACATTGTTTTAATGTTTGCCTGTGTCTTCAATTCTGGCTAAATAAAGGAAAACTGGGTTCTCATATCTTTTTCTGCATTTGGTGTGTTGTACTATATTGTTTTGGTTGAATTATTTGAGAAAATTTGGCTTCACCAAGATAGTTGGCAAAGGGAGAGGTATTTAAATAGCCATCTCAGATAACTGTGGATATTCTCTTTTCTTACACATTACTATATATAAAATAGATAACAAGGACCTACTTTGTGGAACAGGGAACTCTGTAATGGCCTAAATGAGAAAAGAATCTAAGAAAGCATGGATACATGTAACATAAACAAATGAACAAACAAGCAAAAAAGAACCATACACATAGAAATGACTCTGTTAATAAGACTAATCTTTCTTGTGTCTCTTTAACCAACTGCTGGTAGGCTACCTCACAGGACTGTGCTGCCAGTTTCTGAAGCTTACCACGATAAAATGAGGCTCAGCACCTTCCCCCCTAAAAGTAACATCTCACCATTACTGTTAAAAATAAAATCCAATAGTCATGCTCTAAATTTTTCCAGAATGATGATATTTTGCTCTTTTTACTATTTTTGGCTTCCCTGATGGTTCAATGGGTAAAGACTCCACCTGTAATGCAAGAGACACAGGAGACACAGCTTTGATCCCTGGGTTGAAAAGATACCCTGGAGTAGGAAATGGCAACACACTACAGTATTCTTGCCTGGAAAACTGCATGGACAGAGCAGCCTGGAGGCTGCAGTCAAAAGGGTCGCAGAGAGTCTGACACAACTGAATGACTAAGCATGCACACACACGCCTTTACTCATTACATCTATTACGCATTCTAGCCTTAATTGTCCTTCGTTGCATTTCCAGCCAAACCTTTTTGGTAATGTCCCTTTCTTTCCTTTTCTATGTAGTGTGTTATACACTAGGAGAATGGAAAACTTTGTAGCACTGCTTCATGGCAACTCCAAATTTTTAGGATGTCAAATCACATCTATCTATAAGTTTGAAAGAACAGTTTAGTTAAGTCTGTAGGATGTTTGCTTACTAAAAGAATCTAATTCAATTGTGTATGTACAATAAATCTAATTTTATATATTTAAATTTTGTTCTTTTTTCCAAACACATCTATCATTGTTTTGTGCTTGTATTTGAGAATTTTATTTTTAATTGCCATTGCTTTTCGCAAATTCATACATTGGTGACATCAATCTATTATCTTGTTTTCCTTTCTTTTTTTTCACAAGCCAAGCTAAGTTATGACTGGTTTTATTGTGCATATTTTTTGTGATATAAATCTACCCCCTAGTTATTGGTAAATAGAGGGTACAATTACCCAGTGCTTGTACTGATAAGATAAACAGCACTAATCCTTTCCAAAGTACAGATGAAATTTGTAATATAACCTTTATTTTCAGCTTTCAGTGATTCAGTGGAGCATTATTAGAAACAACTGATTATTAACCTATTGCTAGAAAAATCCTAAATTACTAAACATACATGTAGAAGAAATGCCTTTTAAAAATTACAAATTGAAATGAATATGTGAAATCAACACTGGTGGTTTTAAATCTCCCTATAATTTTCTTGAAGTATTGAGACATTTACTGAAGGTTCTTGAATACAGAAATAAAAATCAAAGATTAATATTCCCCAAAACATTCTTTTACATTCTTTCCATGTAAAATACCACATTTTTCATGCTAAAACTAGTGGATAAAAATTTGATGAGAAATAGGATACTTATTGGAGAAGGCAATGGCACCCCACTCTAGTACTCTTGCCTGGAAAATCCCATGGACCAAGGAGCCTGGTAGGCTACAGTCCATGGGGTCGCTAAGAGTCAAACACGACTGATCAACTTCACTTTTCACTTTCTGTTTCCCCTGCTAGGTTCTAAGCTATTAAACGACTATAGTAATTTACTTATAAAGATATTATGTGGTACATGAAGCAAGAATCCCTTCATTAGCTAAAGAGAATCACTATATTTATATATATATTTCCCTGATGGCTCAGTGGTGGATAGACTCCACCTGCTGATGAGGGAGACACAGATTCAGTCCCTGGTTTGGGAAGATCTCCTGGAGAAGGAAACAGCGGTGCACTCCAATATTCTTGCCTCAGAAACCCCATGGACCCAGGACCTAGTGGGCTATAGTCCATGGACTTGCAAAGAGCTGGATGTGACTTAGTGATGAAACAACAACAAGGAGGGCTTTCCCTCCACTCGCTTCTTTTTGTTACCCCACACTGTTTTACTGAATCTTAACTGTTTTTGTATAGATGTAATTAGCACACTAATTACTAAATTCTTTCTATATGATAAGACTCACCACTATTTTTGTGTCAAGTATATTCTTGAACTCTTCACGTGCAACCTATTAACATCATGTGTGAACCTAAAGGAAGCTCCACTAGAAATGTGTTGGAAGAAATGTGTATAAGGGATGCCTCTAATATGTGGTGACTATTTTCACAAACTTGTCAGAATTTATACATTCAAATGAGTGGTTTTTTTTTTTTTCATTTGACATGAACCACTCCAAAGACTTTCTGTTGAGTTTAATGATGCTGCCATTGCACAAAATACTTTTGAAGCTATTCTTTTGGAATAGCAAATTGGATTCTGATTCGAGTGTTATAATCACTGAATCTTATAATTGGATAAGATCTTAGAGTTTCCAAAAATGAATGTGCATCACAGTCACTGGGAGAGTCTAGAAAAATACAACTCAAGAGTCTAAACTCGAGATTTTGAATCAGTACATGAGGGGTGGGACAAAGGATTTTTTTTTTTTTAATAAGAGGGCTCAATAATGGATGTGAGAGTTGGATCGTAAAGAAGGCTGAGCACTGAAGAATTGATGCTTTCGGATTGTGGTATTGGAGAAGACTGTTGAAAGTCCCTTGGACAGCAAGGAAATCAAACCAGTTAATCCTAAAGGAGATCAACCCCGTATATTCACTGGAAGGACTGATGCTGAACCTGAAGC